>CABHPQ010174338.1:0-46106 GCA_902168405.1 Peromyscus aztecus
CAGAGTCATGTATAGAGCAACCCATACAGTACAGTCATAAGCTCCATGGGAGAAAGACAAAGTCTCTGTACTTCTAATACAGTGCTATAAACCAGCCCACTAGCATGTATGTGGCGCTAGAAGAGTAAATACATGATGATTCATGAATGGATCTCTCTCAGGTGTTCTTTCTGTCAAACCCTTGTGTGCTGTTAATGGCCTATACAGTCTATAAGGGAAGTCCTCAGACTTCTTATTACATAAAACTTCGGAAGAATTAATACCTTCCTGAATTCTAGAAAGGATGGGATCAAGGCAACGGCATCTACTAGGAAGAGAACAGTGATGGTCTTCTGGAGACTTGGGTGCAAATTCTGCCTGCACCGATGTATTTGTGTGGCTTATGGACTCCTGCCCTCCTCCATAGGTGACTAGGGTAATTACTCATACTGTTCCCCTTGAGTCAGTATAAGGATTAAGTGAGACGCTAATTTGGAGCACAAAATTTTGAAATATTATAGGAATAGAGAATTCAAAAGAAGACACCTCTTTAGTGTATTTCTCTGCTCACCTAGATACTATTCAGTGAAGTTCCAGAGAAGACAGAAAAATGTTTTCATTAAGTACGGATCCATTCACTGAATTAGTCAGCCATGACAGAATACCTGAGGCTGGGTGATGTATAAAGAAAAGAGGTTTATTTAGTTCACAGGTTGATAGTGTAAGAGAGTGTCTCCAGCACTGACTTAGCTCCGAGGAGGACCTCATGAGGGACAGCTTTGTAACAAGAGAGACACGAGATTGCCAGAGAGACTGGCCAGGGAACAATTCTTGATTTCTCATATGCAACTGGGGTCACTTGAAAAACAAAACAAAACAAAACAAAAACCGACATCAGCCCCTTGTGAGAGCCACACCCACAATAAGCCAAATACCTGGTACTAGGCCCTACCTCTGAAAGGGTCCGTTCCTCTCACCTTGTCCACAGTGGACACCAACCTTTCCTAGCACATGAGTCCTTGTGCATGAGGGACGTGAGGACATGAGGCACTCCCTCAGGAGGCCATCCCTGAGCACTGTAGGAGTGAGGGGCTGCTCTTTCCGGGGTGCGTGGGGGGATCCCACTCTGGGAAGCTGGTGGTGGAGATGGTAGGGGGCACGTGGAATCCTTCTCTGCACTCTCCTTCCTACACTCTTTCTGCCCAGCCCCCACCCAATCCTGTTTCCTGGCAGTGAAGGAAATGTGTCTACCAGGAATCTGTCCTGAGCAAGATAAGGAAGCTACAGGACATTTACACATGGCTGCTGCACTGTTAATCTGCCTAGGCTTTTTGTTCTGGTTTGTTTGTTTGTTTGTTTGTTTCATGTCATGGTCTTTCCTGTAAACACCTAGCCAGTTGTTTCAGCGGAGGCTGGATTTCTGCAATCTTGATCCCTAAGAACCAAGGATAGATGCCATCTTAAGCAGGTCTCCAGCTCTGAGAGGTGGAGGGATCCACATGTTTGCTTCTCTCCTTGGTATTGATGAAGTCCCACTATCAGACTCACAGAGTGCTAAGCATAGGAAGAACTCCCTCAGGAGAACATGAAGTCCCAGTCATTTCTGGAACAGAGAATGTGTGTGGGATCTGGGAATGGGTCTAGACCATGGAGGGGAGGGAGAGCCTGTCTGTGGAGAGCAGAGCAGAGGTGGGAAGGGGGACAGGGGTGAGGAGGCAGAGCAAGGCTCTGCCCCATTCTGGGCACACAGAACAGGGAAGAGCACATAAAAGTCTGACTGGGCTCCCGAAGTTCACCACAGAGGCGGGGGCGCCTGCTGGCCGTCTTGCCGGTGGATCTAGCCAGAGAGTCAGCCAACGTTCACGTATGCAGCCCAAGGGCAGAGGCAAGAGAGCCCTGCCTCAAAAACAACATGGGGGGAGAGAACCAACCTCTAAGAAGTTGTTCGCTGACCTTCACATACGCACTGTGGCATGTACATACACACCCGTAAAAATAAATGGAAGAGAGACAAGTTATCTATGAGGCATAAGACAACGCTAGCCATGTCTGTGTCATGACAATAATACAGACTTCTGGAAGCAAAAGGACAAATTTCAAAATCATACTATTTAGAATTCTATACTCAGCTAAACTATAGTATCTGTTAAGTGTTGGGGGCAAAGACAGTTTTCAAATATGTAGGACTCAACAGTTTTTTAATTCGTTTACATATTCCAAAATTTTACTTGACAACACATGCTAGCAAACAGGAAATGAAGAGGCGATGTCAGTGACAGCCAGTATCATCAGAAGCATCTCGTGTGATGGGTTCGATGTGGTTCTAACAGGACCCAGGGGACTCTGAGAATGCTAAAATGAAGCTGACTCTTCACCAAATATCACCAGGCTCCTGGAGACACTCCTCCCACTATGTTCTCACCTCACACCATCTCTCACCCCGCTTTCTTATCCAGAGCCACACCACCACCCTGGGAACTTAGGAAGCTGACTCCCATCACAGGACCAGCCTTCAACTTCCCTTTGTTTTGAGTCTAGAAATATTCTCCAGGATGTGGTTTGACTGACTCTATCTTGTCATTCATGGTCATTGGTCATTCAGGTCAATGGAGACAGTGGCAAAGATGCTTTCCCCAGCCACCCAGCAAGAAGCAATGCCTTCCTCTTAGTCACGGAACTCAAACCCATTCTCTGTAGAGTGCTTTCACTAACTGGAGTCGGTTTCCTGGTACATCTGCTTGCTCTGTTCACCCTGCTTCCTAGGAGGGAAGAGTTTAGAGCAGGAACATGCTCCGTCATTATGGCGTGGAAAGCAGTGCTTGGCATCTGCAGTTGCTCAGTAAGAGGACCTCGATAAGCAAACACTTCAACACTGTTTGCATTTGCAGAGTTTAGCAAATGCCCCAGATTATGAGGGAAACACTTTGTTTTCAAAGACATCAGGAAATACGTTCTCAATTTTGAAATAAGACTAAGTGTCAACAACTTAACTTAGTGATGCTCAGTTTATGTTGAGACACAGAATAGTCTAGAAAAGCTGGTGGAAGTCATAGGTCTTCTCTCCAGAAGGGGGAAAAAGGGCAGGATTGTCCTATTGACTCAAAATAAACCAAACTGAGAAAAATGGGTCTTGGTGTCTCCTCTCAGGTGTGGAATCTAGGTTTTGTGTGTGTGTGTGTGTGTGTGTGTGTGTGTGTGTGTGTGTGTGTGTGACATGAACATATGAGGACTGCTTGGGAAGAGACAGGGGATCAGCCAATTGATGATAATGCAGGAATGAACATGATCAAGGCATGTGTATTCAAGTGGGAAACTGTCAATGAGCCCACTGTTCTGTATAGTGCACACTAGTACGCATCTGTGTACACTAAAGGGTGATCCATGAGTGTGTTCTTTGCATCCACACAGATTCTTCCTTGAAGCTGATGTCTACTTCACTGGCCAGGTGCAACCATCTGGATACTGCACAAGCTCAAAGGTGAGCGTTGGGGGAATGACCACTGATTATTGTTTCCCCTTGGTGGACCATGCTGTTTAAGCAGATCTGACTGAGTGGGGGCTACCTCATGGATCAGGGATGGTGGGGTGGACAAACAGGGGGTCTGAAGAACCACCCACTCCCTGGCTGGGCATGACTGACTTTCTAGACAATCTCACAAGGCTCTGATCTCATCAGCTCTCCCTTAGCCTCAGTGAGCCTGTCTAAAGAGATAAGCCCATTGAAAATGATTTAGTGGGTTGGGGATTTAGCTCAGCGGTAGAGCGCTTGCCTAGCAAGCACAAGGCCCTGGGTTCGGTCCTCAGCTCTGGAAAAAAAAAAGAAAGAAAGAAAAAAGAAAATGATTTAGCTTTAAACACATCTGTCCATGTATCTGGTAATCAGTTGATTGGAGGCAAGTTTCTAGTTGTGAGTTAACACAAAATGCCAGGCTTATAATAAAGTAGATCCTAAGTCTCAGAAGCCAGGCCTAGATCTTTACACTAAGAGCTCTGTGAATGTGTGTGTGTATGTGTGTGTGTGTCCACACTCCTAAGAGCAGTTCCCATGGTTTACCTGGTGCCTTATTTGTTGTTTGCCTTTCGCACTGAGGATGTCATTTCCTTGGACCACCAGTTACCATGACCCACTAAGCCTGGCTGAATGGTGAAGGACCAGCTCTGAACAGCTAAGTGGTGCGAAACTCAAGTCTGGATCCTGGAAGTTCTGAAGACACGGGCGAGCTTCCTCACTTAAAATAAACAAGTAGAGAGCAGAGGCAGACCAGAAACAGATAACCGTATCCACTCACTTCTAATCGTGATGAATGACCGGAGGCAAACCCCAGCAAAGCGGGTCAATGCACTTGAAAGGGTGCTGTATTTGGTGAGTGCTGAGGGAAGCCTTCCCAGAGGCAATGGTGTTTAGGCAGTGACTGAAGGATGGGCTTGTAGTAGGAGTCCAAGGATTCCGGATAGAGGAACAGTGGTACAAAGGCCCTGAGGAGCGAGCTCAGCACAGTCAAGGGACAGAAGGAAGGCTGCTGTGCCTACAGCAAACAGGGTCCCGTACAAGTCCAGATGAGATGCTTCGGATGCTGGCAGGCACCACATCCTAGAGCATAGACTCTGCGCATTGGGGACCACACAGTGCCTGCAAGTAGGACACTGGCCTCATGTGAAGATCAACCAGGCTTCTAGTGGGACAATGGTCTGTGGAGACCTGGGCAACACAGGCCAAGAATCAAGGACTTCTGGGAAGGGCCTAGCCTCAGCCCTGTCCTGCTCACTTACAGGCTGGGCTAGCTCTTTTGCTATTCAGGCCTCCATTTTCTCAATTTTTAAAGAAAAATTGGGGGGTTTTAGTATAACTTTATTTGCAATATTTGACATATAGTATTTCTTTGTATTTATGGGACATCAGGGTGAGACATTTTAACACACATACCCAGTATAGGAGGATCAGATTACCACAGTTATACAGCCATCATCCAGGAGTTCATCAGGTTTTTTTGTGTTGGGAACATTTCCGACTTCAGGACTATTCTGACATATTCCATTTCTGTCAGCTACGGTCACCATCCTATCCAGCCACACCTACTAGAGCCATCTTTGAGGACACTTCAATCATGGCATTCTGTGAACCTCTGACCATGACTCCTGTCCTTGCCACTTAGCTTCAGAGACAAATCTGGACCCCTCAAATAACAGGAAGGCAAAAGGGTTTAGGCCAGCTTGTGGTTTGTGGCTGGAAAGCTGTGAAACCAATCGCCTGCCCCTAGATCCAGGGGAGATGTCACTGCATCTTGCTTCTTAATTCACACAAAAGACAGAGACCCACACAGCTTTGTGTTAAACAGCAGTTCCTGGGGAGTCTGGTGGACTTTCACATCTTCCTTGGTCCTTTGTTCCCCTGAGAGTATAAGTTACCCGTGGCATCCCTTGTACCCTACGCCATGAGGATGTGCTTCTCCCAGACCAGCTCTCCAAAGGTTAACCTAGTGATCTGACCAAGAAGGGAGAGGCTGGACCTGGCTTGCATTGAACCTGGCTCTTTCCCGGCCTGCCCCCTGCTTCCTCCGTTCCTTTCATCTCCCGAAGTGGTCCCATGATGAGAGCCTCTCACTGGCTGGGTCAGATCCCTCGCCCTCCCGACTTCCCAGCTCCCCTCTCGCTCGGACCCTTGCTTGTGCAGCTGCTCCATGAAACGACTCGCATACCGTTTATTTTTATAAACAATAAATAGGACGACATTCCACGGTGTCCCACTCCGTTAGGCCTTGTTTACAGAGCCGTGGAGACAGTGACTGAAGATTGCTGGGGTTTGTACAGATGGCAGCCCACATGTCGTAAATCGTGAGCCGGGAGAGAGGGTTTTGTTTCTTTCCTAAGAAATACAAACAACAACAATTTGCTCCCCCCCACCCCTGTTTTTTTTTCCCTCCCCACGGTCACGCGGCATTACCGAGGCCTACAAATCATGGCGCGATGATATTAAGCTGCCTCAATAATGCTCGGGATCCCTTCCAGTGTGTGATTCTTCTTCATTAGAAACGATAGCCCACGTGCCCCAAATCCTCTTTCCCTCACCTCAAAATTTATAGATCACAGTCTCTAAACTAATTGTTAGTTGCACACTAGGCTGCAAGCTGTTCATCTACAGAGCAATTACCTCGGAGGCCTTGATTAAAGGCGGGGATGCAGAAGGGCAGAGCGGGCAGGGTCTCCTGGTACCCACTAACAGGAGTGAGGCATGCCCTATCCATCACTAACCATTGTTCAAAGGCCAAGAATTGACAGGTGGCGCGGGTGCAGGCTGCTGACTTCCTTTATGACACTGTGGGCCGAAGTAGCTTCCAGCTAACAATCTACTAGAAGAGGAGCCATGGCTCAGAGCCTCTGCCTTCCTCTCAGGCGGTGGGACTTCCCACAGCTTGTCTATTCATTGAACTTCTGTGAGTGAGGAAACAAGTGACCCTTTGCAACAAGCCTGGCTCCATGCTTCCCCCACTCCCGGGAGGTTCTCAAGGCCTGGCACCATCCTAGCTAGTGTGTAGTTCCCTCTCCCATGCAAGGCAAGATCCAAAGCTCACACTCAGAGTCGCAGACACTTTCTGATGGATGCTTGCTGAGATAAGGAAACTGAGGCTTAGGAATAGGTAGAGATTTGCCTGTCCTTGTGCAGCCAGCTAGTACCAGAGTGAGGTTTCTTGACATCGTACACGCAGGCGATACAGCTGAGAGCATCCATGCCTCAGAGCCTGCCATTTGGAGGCTGAATTTCCTGCTAAAATGTCACAGGAGAAACAGGACTGCTTGCCTGACCCCTAACTCTAAGGCACACACCGAGACTCACTAGACATGTGTTGTCCTGTGGAAAGTTCTAGTTTAAAGGGTTTCTCCAAGTGCCTAAGTAGGAGAAATGCATTACTCCAGTATTCCTGGTGGTGCTGGTTAATTTTTTGTCAACTTGAGACAAGCCGGAGTCATCTGGGAAGAGAGAACTTCAATGACTTCAATGGAGAGCTGCCCTACAGGCAAGTCTATAGGGAATTTTCTTAATGACTGATATGGGAGTGTCCAGCCCACTGTGGACAGTATACCCCTGGGCAAGTGGTCCTGGATTATATAAGAAAGCAAGCTGAGCAAGCCATGAGGAACAAGCCAGTAAACAGTGTTCCAGCATGGTCTCTGCTTCAGTTCCTGCCTCCAGGTTCCTACCTTGAGTTCTAGCTGTAATGATCCTCAGTGATGAACAGTGATCAGGACATGCAAGCCAAATAAACCCTTTTCTCTCCAAGGTGAACTTGGTCGTGGTCTTTCTCACAGCAATAGAAAGCCAAACTAAGACATTGGTCTATCATCTGGCTTCTGGGATCAGTCCATGACACTGAACTTCAGTCCAGGACATTGTTAGTGGCCCAACCAAACCCACGACTGCTTTCTCCTGCCAGCACCTGATACTGCTTTTTCTGACAGGAAGCAGATGTTCCACTCTTGTGGAGCTGAAGAGAAAGGCAGACTGAGCCCTGGAGGAGCAGTTCTTAGCCAGAGAGCTTCCTCCCCACTCCAGTGAACACCTCTGAGCCGCGGGTTTCCTCAAGTTCCCTGGGATATCCACAGACGTACCCTACTCTTTTGCACATGTTAGCTGCACCTTCCCTTCCCTGTTTCAACTCCTGTTGTGGTTAATCTTGTCAACTTGCTTGAACTGGAAGGTGACTAGGAAGTTAGCAATGCACATCTCTAGCTATGTCTGCAAAGGTGGTTCCAGAGAAGTTCACCTCAGTTCCCCCCACCTTTCTCTCTCTCTCTCTCTCTCTCTCTCTCTCTCTCTCTCTCTCTCTTCCCCCCTCTTTCTCGACTATCATGATATGAGCTGTTCTCTCTGCCACAACCTCTCTACTTTAATAAAATAAAGCTTCTGAAACTACTAACCAAATTGGGCTTCCCCTAAGGCAGCAATTCTCAACCTGTGGGTCATGACCCTTTAGGGAGTCACAGATCAGACCTCCTGCATATCAGATATTTACATTATGATTCATGATAGTGGCAAAGTTATCAAGTAGCAACAAAATAATTTTATGGTTGGGGGTCACCACCACATGAGGAACTGTATTAAAGAGTTGCAGCATTAGGAAGGTTGAGGACCACTGCCCTGAGGTGTTTTGATTGGGTGTTTTGTCCCAGCCCCTTCACTTCCCTGCCAGTCATTCCTGAGATGACCATCGTCTTCAGATCCTCGTCTCAGGCTCTGCTTCTTGTGGACTCGAATCAATATCAAATCAAGATGCTTCACAACCATTTTGTTTCTGGCAAACAACACTGACGCCAGTTCAGCCTTCCTCCTCCACACCTAGAATTCAAAATTTGGGGCAGTGAAAATAATCGGGAGCTCGGGCACGTGCTGATCACAGCATCCCAGAGCGTGATCCGGGGACAGCTGACTTCAGTGAGCCTTTGTCTCTGTCCCTGACAGTCTCCACTGGGCCCAGCGTCTTTCTCTCCTGTCAGCATCCTGGTCCCCACAGGCAGTTGAGTGTTTGAACTCTAGATTTGATACAGTCCTGGAATTTTCTAGTCAACTGCGAGCAATCGAGTGTCCCCTTGTGTTACATTGACTTCCTCCTCTAATGTAGTGAGGGACTCTCAGAGATTTGGGGAAGCCCACCTTTTTATAAACTTTTTAATTTCAGGTGTTTGCAATGATTATTCTAATTTTTTACAGCAAAGATGATTCCTCTTGGGTGTTAGTCAGGCTTTCTCAGCACACGTTATCCAGATTAAAGAGGAAACAAACCAAACTCCTCCTTTCTCTTCAGTTCACAGTGGGCTCTCGTGGACACCTTGCCCTCTAGTAGACGAACTTCAAAAACCATGTCATCTTTCCCCCACCTCACATTCCACAGCTCTGTGGATCCGTGGCCATTTCCCAAGCTGAAATCCATTCTCTTTCTTCTGTATCAAAGTACTGCATGGCACTGCCTAGCAACGTAACCAAGCATGCTTTTTTAATCTAAATATGCACTTTAAAACACATGTGTGCGGCCTGGAGGAACGACTCCACAGTTAAAAGCTCTTGCTGCTTTTGCAGAGGACCCAGGTTCGGTTTTCAGCACCTACATGGCAGTTCACTATAGCCTATAGCTCAAGTGCCAGTGTGTGGGGGCTAGCAATGCCCTTTTCTAGGCTCTGCAGGTACCAGGCATGAACATGGTACCTATGCATACACATACACAGAGACAAAACATCTCTATCATACACATAAAGTAGTGTAGTAACAGATGTGCGTGTGACCCGATGTTACACTATAGCAGAATATATTATAATAGGGTGTGCTATCGTGTCCGGTTCTTCCAACTTAGAAAATGGGGTGTTTACCTGAAAAGGCGTGTGACTTCTGGTCCATGGATTTGGATCTTCATCAGTCTCCTTTTGCTACAGCTGTAAGTAGGTCAGTCACGGAATAAGAAGGGGGGATCCATTCTGTTGTACAGGCAACCAACCAGTCTATGTCTCTCCAAAGAGCCAGACATTAGAAAATCGTGCCTCTGATCATTTTTCACCTGCTGAAGCACAGCAAAGCATTGGTGGTATTTGGAGGAGCACCTGTTCTTGGAGCACCCCGTCACAGGGCCATGGGACCTCCTCCTTCATCCTTGTGGCCATCCTTGTGTGGCCTCGTGAGGAGCACACCTTTGCTCTCCATCCCCTCACTCTGCAGCAGGAGCTCTGAATGAACAGGGAAACCCAGACAGTTGCATCTATAGCTTCCTGACTTCGGGCCAGCTCCAGCCAATGAGAGAAAGCCTGGAGCAGAGCATGGGGCTGAGACACTCAGTGGATACCCTCCAAGCGGAAGTCATAATGGGAGAGCATCAAAGAGCCACCGCAGGGCCCCATCGTGGAGCAGATAGTCTTGGGGGCACAGAGACCTCCTGCAGGCTCTACAGTGGAAGCCTGAATTTCAAAAGCCCCACACTTAGCAGCCCCACCAGACAGGAGAGGGGAAAGACGGGCCTGAGGAGAAACCTCAGAAATTTGTCAAAAAAAAAAAAAAGTGAGAACAGGGCTCAGCTGTGGAGCCTTCCTCATGGGAAGAGCAGGGAGACTCACCAAGGAGTCCTACCTCAGGCTAGGCCTTGCCTCTCCCTTCACAAGCACTTCAAAGGCTCTCATTGCTCTTAGGAGAAAGTCTCAACTCTTAAATTGGGCCTGATGGGCCTCTCCTTGTCCCTCACTGTGCATTCAAATGTCTGACTGGAGGGCTGGACCTGGTGCCTTGTTAAGATCATGGTCCCAGCCTTCCAGAAGCTCACAGAGCTAGGGGGTGGAGACTCATGAGTGACAATTAGGTTGAGGAGAAGGCTTGGTGAGGTCTGTGAGAGCTCAGATATGAGGAGAAAGGAGCGGCCAGACCCTTGTCATGGGGAAGGGATAGCTTCAAAGGACCCTCAAAACCTCCAAAACAGAGGCACAACTCTTCAGGAGGTGGGTCTGGGGGAGACCGCACGTCTGGCATGGAGAATGGCTTGACCCTTTCGATAGAGGCTCCAGACTATCCAGGATACAAAGGATTCAGCTAGACAAGTGACTATGAGGGACATCCAGGGGACTGAGTCCATGATGTTTAGAGCTCATTTGTCTTTCTTCCCCAGGGGACAGGGGTCTGGAAAATCCAGAGAGGCAGCAAAGCCTCAGGCCCTTCTTGGGCCGTCTAGCCTCCTTAGCACTGTTATCCAACCAGTGTGTCCCCACAGGGTGACAAAGGTGGCCACCAAAACCTTCAAAGATCCAAGAATGAGGTTAACTGTCTGGACGGCCAGTGACCTCTCCCCCATTAGTTTCCATGACATTCCAAGAGAAAGAATCTCACTGGTCCCTACTGTGCAGTGTACCTTCCCCTACACCGACTTCCGCAGCAGGAAAAGGAAGTATTTTCAGTGGCCGGACCTGAGTCCTAGCTTGTCTTCAGAGGTGGGGTCCCTCCCCCTACCTGGTAAAGACTGAGTAGTAAGGACTGGCACCCCAGGAAAAGGTGGGGTGGCACGGCCACAGTGACAGCACATGTGGTGAAGTACACCCTCCTACTCCGGCGAAGCCACGCCTTCCTGCCAGATGTGCAGCTCTGGCAGAGGACAGCATCCCGCCGGTCAAAGGGATCGCTGCCTTGACTTTGATGTTCCTCAGTTTCCACACTTTCCTTAGCTCTCCAGCCAGAGCTGTGGGCTTGTCTGTTTTGTCTGGACAAACTTCTGTGGTGCGTCTGCTGCGGGAAACAGTTCCATCAAGAAGGCCCACTGTCTTGTTAGTTTTACCAAGTAGCAGAAGGTCAGTGCTGCTTGGGGAAGCTTTCTTTCTCTCTCTCTCTCTCTCTCTCTCTCTCTCTCTCTCTCTCTCTCTCTGTCTTCTTTTTTTTTTTTAAATCTCCAACAGTCTCAAAGGAACTGTTTTCCAGCATGTTCTTTTCAGTGTGTCTGTCAGTATCACCCAATGCCCCCTTCAAACATGTGTTGACTGGGTCTTTGTGGCAACACTCACATTCTCCTGTGAATTTGTTCCTGCCTGATAGGGGGCTTATGACTTCTACTTCTTGCAAAGTCGAGACTTTTTTTTAATCAAATGAGTGTACTGAGCAGGAATATCACTGACGTTCATAAAAATAGATGTTCAATGTCTTGTGCTGGGCCCTTCCCAACAGTTACTTTGTGTGATGTCACACGAAATGCCGATCAGCAGAGATACCTGCATGTTCCCTGCCTCCTTTCTTCATTTCTTCATCAAAGACATACTGGGCAATCTCTTGGTTTGACTGTGAAATGTGCCCCCACAGAAAATGTAGGGGAAATTTTGTCACAGGGATGGAAATGAACAGGCACTTCATGGCTTTTCCTATGGCAGTGACAATAGTGACTAGGGGAAGAAGGACTTCTTTTGGCTCACAGTTCAGCGAGAGCACAGTCTGTGATAAGGCTGTGGGGTCCTGGTATCAGGAGCCTGAGGTAGCTGCTCACATCGTATCCACAGACAAGACACAGCAAATGATAAATGTCCCTACTAAGCTAGCTTTCTGGCGTTAAACGCACATGGAATGGCGCCACCCACCTTTAGGGTAGGTCATCCCACCTCAACTAACTTTGCCAAGACAATAGTCCGTGAAAGATGTTGCTAGAGGCCTGTCTCTTGGGTGATTTCAGAGTCTATCAATTTGACAATCAATGCTAACCACTCCTTGTCAACTCCATACCCAAATGGACTACTTTTAAGCCATGACCTTCTGCTGCTTGTCCTCATAACTCAGGATATAACACACAAGTACATTCTGTCCAATTTCATAAGTCCCCACAGGCTTTAGCAGTTCTGGCACTGTTTCCAAGTTCAGGTCTTATCTGAGACTCAAAGTCATCCATGAACTCTGAGCTCCTGTAAAATAAAAAGCAAGTTGCCTGCTTCCGATATACAACGGCACAGAGGGGAAGAAGGGGGAACAGCAAGGAGTAATCAGGCCCAGCCAGGACCCAATCCTAACAGCACAATGACCAAACCCTGCAGTTCCCTGTCCAGCAGCTGGGCCTCCTGAAGAAGTCACCTGGGTTCCAAAGGGCAGCCCCACCCTTCCATTTCCGCTGCCTGACACACACACATACGTAATCACTCTCTGAGACTGGCGCCACTTTGAGCCTACAGCCTTCCACAGTGGACTGCCCATGTTGTGGCATCCCCAACATCCTGGGATATCCATTGTAACTCAGGCTTCACCTGCACAGCCTCACATCGTGGACCATCAGAGCCTCATCCGCAGGGATGCCAAGCCTGCAGTGTGGCTGGCCTTAGCTGCTCTCTGAAACCAGGGAGCAAGACTCCATGACCCCTTCAAGCTTATATATTTGATGCCTGCAAAAATCAGTATTGTGTAGATTACGCTAATTAAAACAATCCTAGTAGGTTTCCCTGGAAGTTGTCTCTAGGTGATCCCAGATCCCGTCACGTCAATGAACAGCACTAACCACAGCAGATACTAAAGATAGACTAGTATTTCTTTCTTTCTTTTTTTCTTTGAGATAAGATCTCAAATGACTTTCATACACCACATAGCCATTCTTTTTGTGTGTGTCTAGGGCATTTCCAGAAAATATTAGCATTTTTGATCAGTGACTGAGAAGATTCTATTACACTTCATCCAATTTCTTAAGGCCCTAGATGGAACTAAAAGGTAAAATAAGGGTGAATTTCCTCTTGTCCAAACTTGGACAAAGCTTCTCCTGCTCTGGATCATCCATGCCTGCAGATCTTGGACTTTCTGACTCAGGGACTTAGATCATCAGCCCCTCCTGCATACATGCTACCTCTGTTCTTAGGTTGTGGGACAAAGACTGCTTTATCCTCAGCAACTCTTCTGGTCACTACATGCAGAGAGCAGACTGTGAGACTTCTTAATGCCTGTGAGATAACTGCTATAATAAATCTCCTCAGATAGATGGACCAGTAGGTGGGAAGGTGGTAGATGATAGATAGATAGATAGATAGATAGATAGATAGATAGATAGATAGATAGATAGATGATAGATAGATAGATAGACGATAGATAGATAGATAGATAGATAGATAGATAGATAGATAGATAGATGACAGATGATAGGTAGATAGGTAGGTAGATAGATAGATAGATAGATAGATATCTGTATTAGATACTTTTCTCAGTGCTGTGATCAATACCTAACAAGAAGGAACTGAAGGAAGGAAGGGCTTATTCAAGTTCATGTTTCAGGGTGGTGGGGGGTGGGTACAGCCCATCATAGCAAGGCCTGACAGCAGGAGGGTGAGACAACTAGTCTCTCACATCTGCAGTCAGGAAGCAGAGAGATGAACGGTGCTCCTCCGCTGCCTTTCTCCTTTTGTTCAGTCCTGGCCACATTCAGAGTTAGTCTTCCCTCTGCAGGAAACACACTCACACACAGACCCTGATTCTAACCCTGGGCAAGGTGACAATGAGGATTAACCATGACAATGCCCTGGGGATTTTGTCACTGTGGGGAACCTTAGTAGAGGTGTCAAACATTAACCACATTCTACTGGGCAGTTAAATGCCCCATCAGGGTTGCAGACAGCAGCTGCTACAGTTTAGATCCTAATATCCCCCAAAGCCCATGTGGTAAAGGCTTGGTCCCCAGGGTGGTGTTATAGGGACATAATGGAGCCTTTAAGAGATGGGGCCCGGGTGGGAAGGCTTTCCATTACTTGAAGAAGTCTCAGAACGTTGGCCGCTGCCTCTTTCGTTCTTTCTTTCTTTTCCTTGCTGCTCAGCCATGAGCCATTTGCTCCATCATGAGTTCCTGCCATGATGTCCTGCCTTGCATAAGCCCCAAAGCACAGGCCCTGTGACTGTAGCCTGGGAACTCTAAAACCATGAGGCAAAGATACCTCCTTTCTACATGTCTATGACCTAAAGCATTTCATTACAGTAACAAAGACTATCTAACACACAATGTTTTACCTGTGACATGGTGGCGTCCATTTCTCTCACTTCTCTCTACATGTCCATGACCTAAAGCATTTCATTACAGTAACAAAAACTATCCAACACACTTAATGGTTTACCTGTCCCATGGTGGGGTCCATTTCACTCACAAAGCATTTGCAGCAATTTTTCCTGTTTTCTGCTCCTGGCACTGAAGTCCCTTTTACAACAGAAGTTTCTAGGGGCCCTGCCACTGTGTTCCGATCCTGCTTGGATGTGGATAGCTCTAGACAGGTTGTGTAATCTCCCTGCGCCCGTTTCTAGGCTGTATGAAGGAGTTCCTCCCAACACCTACCCCACTGGGTCATGTGATCATCTAAAGAAAACCTTCCATAGGCCCTGGCACAGACTGGATGCAGAGGAAGCTGCTGCTCCAGTTCCTCCCTTGACAAACAACGCAGTCGTGGGTACCAGGTCCCTTTAAAAGTGCAAGTAGAGGCTGGAGTCAGGTATCAGCGCAACAGTGGTGATGGCCAGAGAGCTCTCACAGGAACTCCCTACTGCAGTCTTCCTAAAGCACTTTGGTTGGTGTCTGGAGGCCACCACCATCCTGGTCACCAGAGAGAGCATTAGGAGCCGCTACCCCGACAACGTTGACACCGAAGAAAATGTAACTGTTGGCCAGACGCTCTGAGCACGGAAGGCGGCCACAGGCTGGCCATGGAGGAAAACACTATTAGCAATTATCACACATACACACACACACACACACACACACACACACACACACACACACTTTCCATAAACAAACCTATCTACTTCTTCTGTGTTTTCCTTTGTTTTGGGGAAATAGTCATCAGCCAGAAGAGAAGATGCCATGACTATGCCTTGGCCATTCTCACTGTGCAGCTGGACCCATTGGCAGCTAAAAGCACAGCATGGATTTCTGTGGAGTCCTTTGCCTTCTCCAGTCCGGCTGAGAACTGAGTCAGGTTACGGGAAGACTGGAGCTTTCAGAAGCCTTCTGCTTTCAGGACTCATGTCTGGCTCCAGTCCCCCCCCCACCCCCCCCCATCCCCCCACCCCCATCTCTGCTACTTGGGATTTTAGAGATCAGGTCATGTCCTGCCAGTTTCTAATGGACGAGACCAACCTGGAAACAAGAAGATGAGGGACTAGTGATGTCGTGCCCAGAGTCCAGCCTTCTGACACACAGAGCAAGATGCCTCTGAAGGCACCAACATGGTGTAAAAGTATGTGTGAGCATGAGCATGGTGAGTGCATTCATGTGTGTGTGTGTGTGTGTGTGTGCGCGTGTGTGTGCGCGCGCGCGCGCGCGCGTGCCGTGCGTGCATGCTTATGCAGGTGTAAATATGTGTGCACTCACCCTCTCATGTGCCGTGTGCCTTGGGAAAGAGTCTCCTTGGGGTGTCTACAGGTGAGGGAATAGTGAGCTGTAGAGTCCCCACAGCCATGCAGAGGACCATGCAGAAGGAGAAGCATGCCACAGCCCCGTTCCAAATCTCTCATCCCTTCCTCAACACAGTTCACACTGCAGAGAAAAGCTGCCTGATAACCAGCACTTCCGGCTTGTGACCTATTGTGGTTCCTTGGGCTGTCAGCTCAGAAGAGCAGCAGGAGCGCAGGGAGGCGGGCAGCAAAAGGCATGAGAAGTGGTGTTTGTTTAGAAAGGGAGGTAGGAAGACAAGTGATCTGGGGGCACCAGACAGAGTCTTTCCAGTGCTCAGCCTCCCCGAGGGGAAGGACCATCCCCTGGGGGTATGTGAATCACTGAAGGGCTTTTCAAAAACACATAATCTCCCTAGTGAATCTGAGACCATCACTATATAGCTTTGGCTGGCCCACAACCTGCTCTGGAGTCCGGGCAGGCCTCAAACTCAGATATCCACCTGCCTCTACCTTCCAAGAGCTGAGAATGCACCACCACTGTCTGGCTTAGGAGCTATTTTTTTATACATTTAGATTTCATTTAGTCACCTATCAAATATCTTTAATGCTAACAGGTTTTTACAACTCCTTTTGGATTTCATAAATACACAATCACATTAGCAAAACAAGAGTATTTATTTTCCAACATTCGTATCAATTTCATATTCTCCCTTAGTAGCTTTCACCAGACTTTTCAGAGCAATATCTTATTTCAGACTTTAGAGACAGCATTAGTACTTACAAGTAAAATATTTATTAGTTTTTGATATTCTATCTTATACAAATAATTTTTAATTCACTGTCTTATTAAATCCCACTTAAAACTGCACATGTTAATGGAGTGTTTTATCTTTCATTTAAAAACCTTTATTTTGAAATAGTTATAAACTTACAGATATACAAAATAATATAGATATAATATTCAAAAATAATAGGAAGGATTCCTGCATACCTTCCTGCAGAGTCCCTAACACTGACTCTCCTCCTCTGCGTGTATAAGCATGTAGACAAGTAGCTGACGTTTGCTCTTGATAGGCAGGTGGATAGCTTTGCTGGCATGGGGCTGCAGCTGCAAAACTTCAGGAGACGAGTGTCGTCTACAGTTCAACTTACTTACTTGGAATTTCTGCATCTGGTCAGAGGTGTCATTGGGATGTTCTGTTGGTCAGTTTCATCAAGTCTGAGTATATGTGAGTCTTTTACTTATTTTGTTCCACAGGGTCTCTCAGGCTGACCTCATAGTCACTACCCAGGGACGATCCTCCTGCCTCCACTTCCCAAGTGCTGGGATTACAAGAGTGTGACATCATGCGCCACCCCCACTCCACCCCCATTTAAAGTTAAGGACCCATGCAGCTCAGGCTGGCCTTTAACTTGTAGCTAGGCTGATCCTCAATTCCTGGTCTTCCTATCGTCCTCTCCCAGGTGCTGGTATTACAGGCATATACCACTACACCAGATGTTTTTCCCAGTCTACAGCACTTTATAGTCACAAACTAAAACTCACCTACTAATACTGGAGGGGAAGGCAGAGTAACAACTACAGGGGTGTGTGTGTGTGTGTGTGTGTGTGTGTGTGTGTGTAATATACATGTATTTACATATATTTCCATTTAATGTATATTAGTGTAGTTACTTTCCTGTTTTGCCATGACAGAACACTCACCAAAAGCAACCTGGAGGAGGAAAGGGTCTGTGTGCCTTATAGGGGACAGCCGGATATTGAGAGAAGCCAAGTCAGGAACTTGAAGCAGGACTCTGGAGGCAGGAACCGAGGCAGAGACGGCAGAGGAATGCTTCTTCCTGGTTCGGTTCCCCTGGCTGCTCAAAAACCTTTATTAAATAGTTAGTCTAGGTCCACATGCCCAGGAATGGCCCTGCTTACAGAAGGGTAGACCACAGGCCAACCAGACGGAGGCAGTTCCTCAGTTCCTCCGTTCCTCAACTGATGTCTCCTTTTCCCAGGTGACTATAGTTTGAGTCAAGTCGGCAAAAACTAACCAGCATCTGCAAAAACGTATTTTAATTAAGGAAGTAGAGAGATGGCTCAATGGTAAAGGGTGTACTGTGCAAGCATGAAGTGTAGCTAGAGTTTTCCTGCCTGGCCCACAGTCAGGACAAATCTGTCACCCGCCAGTCCCACAGCCGCTCAGACCCAACCAAGTAAACACAGAGACTTATATTGCTTACAAACTGTATGGCCGTGGCAGGCTTTTTGCTAACTGTTCTTATAGCTTAAATTTATCCATTTCCATAAATCTATACCTTGCCACGTGGCTCGTGGCTTACTGGCATCTTCACATGCTGCTTGTCATGGCGGCAGCTGGCAGTGTCTCTGCCTCAGCCTTCCACTTCCCAGAATTCTTCTCCTCCTTGTCCCGCTTATGCTTCCTGCCTGACCACTGGCCAATCAGTGTTTTATTTATTGACCAACCAGAGCAATTTGACATACAGACCATCCCACAGCAATGAAGGAAGGCCTAAGTTCAGCTCCTAGCATGAACATGAAAAGCTCAGCATGTTGGCATGTGCTTGTAACCCCAGCACTAGCCAGGGGGACAGGCAGCTCCATGGCAGTCAGTTCAGCCCCAGGCTCCAGTGACAGACCCTGATTCAAAAGCACAAACAAGGCACCAATGGGATGGTTCAGCAGGTAAAGCATCTGTCTCCAAGACTGGGATCCACATGATGGAAGGAGCGATCTGACGCCTTTAAATTGTCCTCTGACATCCACACACATGCCGTGACATTCAAGTCCTCTCTCCCTGTCTCCACACAGAAAATAAGTAGAAACGTCACCATTATCATCATCATCATTAAACCCAAAGTGACTACCCCTGAGGGACAACACCTGTGGCTGACCTCTGAGTTTACACACACACACACACACACACACACACAGTTTAATTAAAGTAAGAACCAATTTTTAAGTAAGTACCTGTGGTGGTCAGTTTTGATTGTCAACTCGGCTGGGCTGAGACATGCCAGGGCCTTGTGAAGCTGCCCCTGCCCTGTGTCTGTAGTGATGCTTCCAGAGACCAGTAGCTCATGAGGACTCTGACCTCACCAACCCTTGTCTCCTGGGACAGTGTTTGAGGCAGGTGGAGGAAGTAGGCCCCTGGGAAGATATCCCTGGGCTCCGCCTCATTCCTGTATCATTCCTGTCTACCAAGAAGTGACACACTTTGCTCTTGTTCCTACCGCTGTGGTGTTCTGCTCAGGCACAGGGAGCCAAATAACCACAGGCCAAGCTCTCTGAAACCACAGCTAATGAAAATCCCTCTTTGACTTGTTTCTGTCACAGCAATGGAAAAAAGCACTCAGTAAGCTACCCCGAATCCCAAATCCACACCACATTCCCTCAACGCACATTTCAGCACCTCAGTGAGGGGCCATGAGGGACACCAGCCACCAGAGCCTAGACAGCCGGCTCAAGAATGTTTTTGAGAAGTTGTCCACTTCCTGCTGTACCAGACTGCTCTTCTAGCTAATCCACCGTGCTTTCAGCCCAAGGAAAGACAATCCTGCTTACCTACATGATGTCATGGTCCTCGATTATAGTCACTTACATCAAGGTATTTGTTTGACCCTAAAGGAGCCAAGCTATTGGTGGTCAATGGCACTCCCAAGTGTTACTGCCTGACAATTTTGAAAAGTTGAGGGAATTTTGAACTGAGCCAAGAAAGCATGGAACCCTGGAAACTGGTTCCAAGTTTTCAGCAATGAAGCCCCCTAACTACCCTACGGTCCCACTTCTCAAGTGCCGTTTATTTAAGTCTGTTGATTCAAACCAGAAGGCAGGGACAGACTTTTGATCACCCAGCCAGGTGCAGCTTGTTAGGGATGCAGGCCCACGCTGAAGGTTCAGTGGGTGACGGTGCTGACGTTAAAACTAAAAGGCAGAAGATCAGAAGCAACAGAGCCAGGTTCTAGCCACAGAGACCAAGAAACCTAGAGTCTTAGGGTCCACCCGTGGCCAGGACCTGGAAGAAAAAAATTCACGGAAGAATGCTCCTGCCTCTCATACTGGCTGACTCAGCTTTAAAACTTATGTGTATATAACTCTTTCTATATAAAATCCATATGTGTGTATACCACGTACATATCATTCATATATATAACATCCATATACATGTTTCCATACATGTAGAAATACACCATCCAGTGCCTATATATATATATATATATTTACATGAGTAGAAAGTTGTCTGTCATCAGGCAATCACTGTCTTATTGCTGTTTCATTTGTATATTATCCCTATATGGTTTCATATAGTATTATGAGTTCTCTTTGAAAATCTGCTCAGGATCTGTTGAATGACCCTCACCACCCACTTTCTGGCTACACACTGAAGACCACCCTGTTTGGCAGCACTGACTGGGCTAACAAGTGAAGTATTAAAAACCAAAGCAGGCACTCTGGGTGGAAACAGCACAGCCTACAGGCACCCACCTACTCTATCTCTGGTGGGCTATAGAGAACACAGGAAGGCAGTGGCCTTTCTCCAGGAAAAGTACAACAGACCCGGGAGGCAGTACCCAGCGTATGCACACAGCTCAGTGCATCTTCCCACCCCCAATGAAGCCAGCACCCAAGAAGCACCTATGCCTGTATCCAGCCACTGCTTCCCTGACATCACAAAGCCAAACTAATACCAGACATGAGCTGCTCCTGTATTTGAATGTTGTGTGCATGAAAATTTATAGGTTGAACTTTGAGTCTGACTTCTGCTTGGTCAACGCGGCAGGGCTGAGGCTCTACCTCAGCCTTGATAGTCATTCTTCTTCCTTGCTGTATTATAGTCCACTGTGTAGCTTAACCAAATTAAACTCTCAGTCTTAGGAGACTGCATGGGGCTTGGGGCTGTAAGCACTGCTCTAAACTATGTTAATTTCTGCTCAGTGTCTACTCAGGAACTACATGGGGTATGACGTATGCAGAGACTTGGCTTTGGGGCATATTAACCAAGCAGTTTGCAGGCCAGTTCTGAAAAAATAAACACAGCCATAGATTCTCTTTCCTATATTCAACATGAACATAGTTTGTGGGGAGTCCTTTGGGCATTAAAAATAAACAATCTAACAACCATAATTATTCTCTCCAAGGGAAGACTTGTGAAGAAATTGGACCTCTTTCCAGACACTAACTAGGGGAGCTTGGAGAAAGCATATTCCTAGTTTGTCACTTTAAAATGGAAACATGCCATTTGGGGACACCCAGAAGGCTGCAGGGGTCTCAGATCTCTGACTCCAGCCTGTTTCCAGACCTCCCCCTTTCTGTTTTCAGGCTGTGAATGTGGGTTCTTTTTCAGTCAACACCTGTAGGCATCAGATTTGAGGTGCTGTCTAGAGACAGCATGGGATCATGACTTCTTGACTCTGACCCACCAGGCTTTGAAGCTGGTGTCCTGAGGCAGACATTGTGTGCAAGACTTCAATTCTTGATCCTGGGATCTTCATTTGAGAAGTGGGTACAAGAATGGCCCTTCGACCCTGGCCCCACACCCCTTACCACCTACTGCTGGCAAGAAAGCTGATCCCAGGGTCACAAGAGTGGGAAAGCTGACCCTGCCCCTCACCAGCTGCAGCACTGAGGAGCGCAGGCCCTGCACCTCACCCCGGGAAGCATAGTAAACCTGACCTGGTTGATGGGGATACAGGCGATCTGGCTCCACCCCTCATCAGCCATACAGTGGAGTGGGCCAGGGAGGGATGGCCCCCCCCCACCCCTTGTTGCCTGTGGCAGATGGGAGAGCTGTCCCTGAGGTCATGAGAGTGGGACCAGCTGACCCTGCTCCTCGCCGGCTGCAGCACTTGGGGTAACAGGCCCCGCACCTTTCCCAGGCGGCACAGTAAGAACTGACCCTGTTGGTAGGGACCCAGGTGAGCCAGCCCTGAGAGCTTGAGAGCAGGAGAGCTGACCTGCCTCCCCCTTGTATGCCGTGTGGTGGCATGGGTGAGGGAAAGATGCCCTCCTCCCTGCACCCCTTGCCACCTGTGACAGGGGAGCTGGCCATTGGGGCGTGAGAAAGGAAGAATTTGTCCTGTCCCTCATCAACTGCAGCACTCGGGAAGGGGAGCAGGCCCTGCACCTCACCTGGCCAAACAGTAGAGCTGGCCCTGGTGGTGTGGATGCGGGTGAGCCAGACCCGAGGCCATGAGAGCAGGAGAACTGGCCCTGCTCCTTGCCGTCTGTTGCATTGGGTGAGCTAGCTGAGGCAGTGCTGGAGAGCTTACTCAGGTGGTGACAATGAGAGAAAGCTGGTGGGCTGACCAACCCAGCTATCAACCAGGTCCAGAACCAGAACCATGAGTTAGCCCACCTCATCTACCACCTGCTAGAGAATGGGAAGGGACCGGACCTGCAGATCCAAAGCTACGGGATCTCCATGACACAAGACAACAACAGTATGTCCAAGAGGGTCCCGGTAAGGGCCCAGTATCAATAGTGTAGCAGAAGCCAGAGGCCTTGAACTAGACCAATGACTCATTGCAATGAACACTTGTAAGTAAAGGTGTATGGACTAAAGGCTTTACTGTGTGACTCACTGGGCCACACTAAAGCTTCCTTGATGAGATTTTCTTTGTTTTTGGTTTGTTTTGGGGTTTTTCTTTTAAATTTTATTTTATTTTGGGGGGATTGCAAAGGACAGAGGGTGGATATGAAGGGATGGGGAGATGAATGGGATTTGGATGCATGATATGAAATCCACAAAGAATCAATAAAAAGGTAAAATAATAATAATAATAATAATAATAATAATAATAGCATCATATCCTGAGAAATGCCCAAAAGGTGGGCTGAGATGCCAGGATGGTGGTTAGCTACAACAATTCCAATCAGCAACATCCACACGATTAGTGATTATTCCCATTTGTTGGCTGTCAGATGAGGGGTGACCCGAGCTGGGTGGCCTCCTTTTCCTCCCAAGCAGCCACAAGCCTTCACTTCCCCACCCCCAGCTCTCAGTGGTAGCAGCAGCATCCTGGCTGCCAGCTCTGGAGTCACATTGCACTGAGCCTGCTAATCTTCCCCCCTCAGATGTGGTTAGCTGGGGATGGGAAGGACAAGCAGGGGGATGGCCTAGTTGGAACACAGGGCAGCAAAGCTGAGTTGTCTGAAGCCGGCAGCCAGAAGCAAACAGGAAACAAATTAGTTTAATCGTGGAATGTAAACCGGCAGAGGCAGGGAGGCATGGAAGAGCCCTGCAGAGAAAGCTTTGTTGCCACTTCTCACAGCTAACACAGGAATCAATGTCACAGGCAAGGGCCATGGAGAAGACACAGCGCAGCCTGTTGGGCCCCCAGAATGTCAGGCACTGTGACCCACTTTGGGGCAAGGGAACGTGTGCTCAGATGTGTCTGGAACGCTAGGGCGCCTGTGAGTCCTGCAGTAGGGCTCAGTGAAAGGACATCGTATGTTGGGGCTGCAGGTTTATAGTTAGCAGGTCTGGGTTGGGAGAACAGTGGCTAGGTGGGCAGCCATCTTCAAACGGGGCTCCCACCTGTGTCGATGACCTGGCCATTGAGTGCAGTTTCATTTGTCTGCCGAGGGGAGTCATGGGCAAGATTTTGTTCACATGACTTCAATCTACTTCTCCCTCCTTCACACACTGAAAGCTCCAGCATCAAATGGATGCAGCGGGCAGATTCCTTTGTGGACTTTCCTTATTCATTCATCTACTCACCAACAAACACTGGTTGCTGGGGGTGTGGCACAGTGCTGCGTACAGCAGTTAGGCAGTGTGATTTCAATGTCCTTAAACAACTTTAACAGAAGATAAGCCTAGACCGGCCATAACGCCGCTTTTAGTCCAGTGGGTGATATGGGCACCAAATGGCCTGAGTATTCTTTACAGCTGAGATCAAGAGTGGGAGCCATCCTGGAGGACTCACTGACTCTCCACAGAGGCACTGGGACATGAGGTGGTAAAGCCTGAGCTGGCTGTACCCAGATCCATGGAGCACGTGGAACATTCTGGGCACTCGGGTGATGAACTGTGGTGGCAGCCACTTGAACAGCTCAAAGCTCACCTTCCCTTAAGAAATCCAGCGTCAGTGTCCACCTCAGCTGGGCCAGCAACTGGGAGACCTTCTGGGCCTTTCCTCATGTCACAGGCTGCCTCCATTACGCTGGGGATTGCAGCTGTCAGCTGGTGATGCTGTATCCTGTATCGAGGAGCAGAGGGGGCAGGGAGCAGCAGGGGACAGGGCACCAGCCCTGTCTGTGTTTTTATAGGAAGAAGGGGCCGGGGCATGCAAACTCCCAGCAGACTCTAGCCTCCTCATTGGCCAGATCAGCAGAGAAACAATAGAAGGCAACCAATAAAAACAGGGTTGGGGACAGCCACAGGTCAGCCAGGTTGCCAAGTGTCTGTCCCAGGGAATTTCCTCTCTAACCTGGCCTCAGGTCAAAGTCACTTTTTCCTAGTCTCAAGGTATCTGTGGGTATATGTAATATAGGAAGCCTCTGGGATGCCGGTCAGTGGATACCCAGACATCTGGGTTACTGCAGCTCAGCTTCATGCTGTACGACTCTTCCTGAATCCTCACACTCTAGACAACTTCTAACATTATGTATGGCATAAGTGCTGCCATGCCAGTCACGCTCACTCAGTAGTGTTTAGGGAGAGGCTAGAAAAGTACAGCGCTCACGTGTTCGGCACAGAGGCGGAACCCAAGAGCCTGGAGAGCCAATTGTGGTACAAACTGAGTGACTGACTGAAAGACAGCTGTAAGGACCCACAGCTTTTGGCTGGAAGTCCAAGATGGGTGCCAGACAGCAGTAGCCTTCCGGGACTCAAAGGAGACATTAGGCTGGCCTCTTGTTGGCCTCTGATGCTTGCTGGGTTGGCCAATCTGGGTGTTCCTCCGCAAGTAGAAGCTCTGCCTTGACCCCCTGCCTTGATCTCCACCAGTGCTCGAGTGAGAAAAATTCCCATTCTGTAAGGATGCAGTCAGATGTATTAGCTACCCTAGTGACCTCATTTTAGCCTTGTCGTCTCTGTAAACACACTCGTTCCTGATGAGGTGACATTAGGAAACATCCACACACTAGGACTTCCGTGTCTCTGGGGACAGTGACTGTGAAGAAAACTCAGCTCAACGCACAAACGCCCAGTTCCTGAGCTATGAAAGGGTCAGGAGTCCTTCCCCAGCAGGCAAGGTGATGCCCCGCCCCTAGTGCCAGCACCTGGGAGCCTGAAATCAGGAGGATCGCAAGTTCGAGACCAGCTCTGACTGCATAGCAAGACCCTGTCTCGAAATCCCGCGACTAGAGATGTAGTTCGGGGGTACAGTATTTGCCCATCATGCACAAGGCCCAGCAACAAAAAGAAAACAGAAAAGGTAAAAAGTAAACAAAATCTGGTGCAGACCCCTGAGGCTGTGAGCCCGGGGGTGCTACAGTCTGGAGTTTGGTCCCCAGTGTGATGGTATTGAGTTGGTAAAACTGTCAAGGCGCGAGGCTTAAAGGCAGGTGATGGGTTCATGCTGCCTCTTGGGAGTTGGGTCTCACAGGACTGGATAGCTCCCATGAGAGCCTGTCACAGGACTTGGAGCTTGCCCTTCCCTGCCTTTCTTCCTGTCCACACTTAGGCTGTTTCTGCAAGAAACTGCTTTCCTATGGCCAAGGTCATGCTGTGGATGTTCCATCCACCATAATCATGAGCCAAATAAGTGTCCTTATAAATTATTCAGACTCAGGCGCTTTGTTTCAGCAATGTGAAGCTGAGTAAGACATAAGGACGGTCACATCAGGAAATACTTCGAGGCTGGCCCAGAACAGGGATTCAATACACAGGTACCACAGGTGGTAATTCCAGGCACTATACACCTATGGCAGAAGCCTGAGTCCATCGGAAAAAAGAAGAAGAGCACCAGCCAGAGAGACCCCTGGGAATACAGTCCTCAAGCCTGCCAGTAACCTTGAGGTGATGGTTTCAGAATCTGTGAAGGCAAAACAGACTCCATCTTAGGGTAGAGCCACCATCTTAGACCACCTGCTGTACTCAGTTCCAGGAAGGACCTCAGGAATGTGCCATGGCAACTAGAACAGATACAGGGCAGTATGCTCCTGCAGACATCCTGTCTGTGGTTTATGGCCCTTGAAGATATCTAGATAATCCTGTTGAGCAATCCAGATAATCTGGTTCAGCGGGTTGTGGTTCCCCGCCAAAAAAGTCCAACCCAATAGTTTTAAATGTGGTTTCGCACCGAAAGTCTAGACCAATAGTTTCAAAAAATCACCTTACCTCATATCCCTTCTACCCAATCCCGAGATGCCAAAGCATGTAATTCCTGGCTTGCAGTTTTTCCCTACAAAAACTCTCCACCCCTGGGCCTGCCGCCGCCACCACCACCGCCGCAGTTGCTGACACCGCCATCTGCCTGGCAGTGGCCCAGGTTTGAACCTGACAATAAAAGGACCCTTATGTGCTTGCATTGGAAAGTGGCTCCTTGGTGGTCTCTGGGGGTTTCAAGAAACGGGTACGACAAATCCATCCTGAGTTCACAGAGTGAATGTGGCCCAAGACCCATTGGGGTTCCTCATGTTCCAAAGTCACTGTCTCTAGAGTGAGAGGGCCCCTCATCTACAGTTCAGGGTGTCCCCACATCTGTGGTAGCCACAGAAGCAAGGAAAAAACGGGAAGGCCCTCCACCCTAGCTCAGCAGTCCCTTCCCTTCTGGGCTGCAATGGATCAACGGTGGTCACCTACCCTCCTGAGGTCACTTGTTCCCACCCTGGCTTCTCAACGGCTGTTCGGCCTCCCTGCTGCAGTGTTTGAAATAAATTACCGGGCTCTTGGTGGCAGTGTATGGGAGGGGTAGCGGTGGGGGGATGTCTTATTGTTCTTCCAGGACATCTCCCTTTGTCAAAAAACAAAAACTTGTTGTAAGTGGCACTCTTTTAGGTTTACCAAGCAGACAGACTAATTGTATCTTTTAATCTGGGTCAGACTGCTCTTGCTTATTACAAATTGGCTCTGACTCCCACAGAGAAGGGAATGCAAGGAGCTTTAGCCAAGAATGTAGAGGAGGCTTTACCTGCAGACCTGCTAGGGGTTGTGCTTCTCAGGGATGCTCCAGCATCAGCTCCAGGATGCAGGACAAAACCAGCCACGAGTTCTGGCTGCTAAAAGGACCTTAAGCCAGCAGGCCTTCCTTCGGCCGCTGGACATGGGCCAGAGATGGTGACTAGATAACATTTCCCAAAGGAGCCAGTGCCACCTCCACCCCCACTCCCAGGACCTGTTTGTTAATACTGGGCTGCCTTACTGGGGAAAAGGGTCTCGGGACTTTGGGTGCTGACTCTGTCCTAGACTGGGTGGACCTTAAATGAAATCTGAAGTATTCCTAGAACAGACCAGAGAGGAGGCATTGGTGAGGCCACAAACAAAGACATGCTGACAGCCCAGCCACTTGAACCTGGGATAGTTGAGGAGAGCCCCCACTGACGCCTTAATTTGGGGCTAGTGGAAGCAATGTGGGCTCCGGTCTCTAGGACTGAAAGAGAGTCCTTTCCCGCTGTCATCAGCCAGTACGTGAAGTTTCCTGAGGCTCCCTCAGGAAGTCAGTGTACAGGAGCACTCTGGTTGGTGGCTCCTCGGTACCCATGGGGACTTCCCAACAATAAGAGGCCCTGAGTGACAGAAAGTGTTATGGAAAGAATGGCCTTTGAAATGATATTGCCCCTCTCCATCCAGCTTTCCCTTCTGTTTCAGCACTCTCTAGCTGTGTGACCTTGGATCAATGGCTTAACCTCTCTGAAAGTAGGTTCCATTATCAGGGCAGTAACCACACCTTATCAGTGTGTTGTCTGAAGGTTCCAGGAGACCACACATACACCCAGAACCTGGACGTCCAGCCTGCCTACCAGTGTATACAATCTGGTTTTGTTTTTAAAATGTCTATAATCACACTTCTGTTGACTTTCTGGAAGTTGATTTTTCAGCATTCTAGAACTTCCCCCCAGGTGCTGTAACGTGTGTTCATATCTTGTACAAGCCACAAAAAAAAAAAAAAAAAAAAAATTAACGCTATGTATGAATTTCATGGGCTTAGATCATCAAGGGTTAATTTCTCCTAAGCTCCAAACACTTGGCAAACAGAAGGCAGAGAGAGATAGGAGAAGGATGTCTGTGGTACTGGAGCCAGAAGGAATTTGGTTCGCCTGACCCATTAAGGAAGCTATTTTGACATGAGCTACACTGAAGCAGACTGGTCACCCTCAGGTGAGAAGGCTGACGTTCACTGTGGTGTGTTTTGGGGGGCTCCCCTTGACCGCCTGCCTTCTAACACTCAGAACCCCAGATTTCTACATCAACTTATCTCTTTGCCGAGCAGAGTAGCAGTCACCATCAGTCCCCAGCTGAAGGGTTAAGGACCTAGAGATGCTCCAGATGGGAACGCCCACTTGACCAACAATAACAATACCTGTGTGCAGCTAGGATCCAGGACACCTCCCTCCATCAATATCTGCCACTTAGACTGCAGAGGAGCTACTTTCGGGTGGACTCTTCCATCCCCAAAGTCCCCTTTCCACCCTATAAACGCCTAAGCCCCATGCACCAGATGCACACACTCTCCATGCCCTTGGAGAGACTGGTGTCCTTCAGTTGTTCTGGTTAAAGAGCAGTTCTGCCTCTGAAGATGCCTGTCTGCGTTCCTTTATGACCAAGTCGCCTCCATCACTCCCAGATCTAACACCAGCCCCGAGTGCATCAGGACAGTTAGAATCACAGTCATGTACCAGCTTCCCTGCAAAGCAGCAGGAGACCACCGACTTCTCAGTCTCCATGGCAGGTTTTGATCTCCTCCTCCACATACTTGTATTTTGTATTTTTCTAATTGTTTGGTTGTTTGGTGATCTCTCTTATCTTGGGCCTTTGACCAAGCTCCTCTATCTGACAGAATCTCTTTCTTTCTTTGACACATGGGTTGCCTTGTATAATATTTGAGGGGCCAGCCTTAATATTATATATCCCAGGGGCTCGAGAGAGAACTACTAACGGTGAGGACTATTTTTGGGAAATAGAATCTCAGCACACCGAATTCTATAGTCCACTTGCTTTAATTCCTCTGGCATAACATCCTATATACACAGTTTCAGTTCTGTTCTCGTGCCTAGCTCCTTTCTTGCCTGATTTCTCTCTATATTTATCCATTGCTCCCTCTAAGTTCTATCTTAATTCTCTCGTCTTAATTCTGCCTCATCTAGGTCCTTTTCACCTTGTTCTTACCCAGTTAGGACTTCACCATCTGACTCTTCCTCATCTTCCATCTCATCCACATGTACTCTCTGGTCAAAATCCTCCTTATCCCTCTCTGTTCTCCATCTCTAAGTTCTCCACGTTCCCCTAAGTCCCCCAGGAATCCAGTTATAAACCCAAGCAATAGCAGTCCCCTCCTCGAGCAAGGTCACCAGGCTTGAATTCTACAGGGTCATAAAGGCAGGTAAGAATTTTCCTCAGGCAGTGACCACCAGGCTTCCAGGGTCAAACGGAGGGGTGATAAGAATCACATAGTGGGGCAGTAATTGTTAATTATCATTTGCAACCCAAAAGGGAAGTGACTAATGAATTAACTAAAGGCTAAATTCGGGTAATATCTAAGAAGAGGGATCTTATGTGCTCAACTATAATCTTAAAAGTGATTGGTAAAAGATGTTAAGAATCTATAAGTTGCTAGGTCAATGGGAGAAAATAAAACTGCCTTCTTTTTTCCTGTGGCTCCTATCTGTCCAAGCTGTCTGCTGTTTTTCTGCAGGGTGGGGGAAAGTACAGCTAGATGCCTCTGGTAATAATTAAAGGGAGATCTGGAACTAGAGGTAAGATCTGGGAAAGGAGGAAGTTAAGCTTAATTGGCACATCTGCCAGGCCTCCTCAAACAGGTAGCCTGGATGCTTAAGTCTGTTCTTAGAGAGTACAGAGGTATCTCTGATAAGGTACTTTCCTTCGTCTGGGGATGGACCTGGCCAGATGCTGCCAATGATGATAATTACAGGGAGGCTTGAACTGGGGTTCTGACTGTGCACAGCTGTCAGTGCAGAAGGTTATCTAAATATTCCTTTAGTAGAGGGGAGATGGTGCCCAGTAAATGATGGAAAAGCTACAACAGCACACAAGAAACTCAGCAGAAAACGGCTGATAATCAAAAGCTAAATATCACCAAGGCTCCTTGAGCCTCAGCTTGACCTCCGGAAGGCCCTTGGCTACTTCCAGGTATTAGCTTTGTCACAGTCAGTTGAAATCCTACTTTGTATATTTTTGCGGCTTGCAGCAGGTCCTCTGCCACTTCTGCGCCAGATTCAGTGCCCCACGGGTAGCTCATTCTACTAAGGAGGTAGTTAATGAACCATCAGAAAATGAATGGGTGGGGCTCCAGCATGGTAGCACTGAGGGCCCAGTGGGCACCTTTGCTTAGAAAGGAGTAGAAAATCAAAGCCAAGTTAGGAAGCAGTCAGGACTAAGAAGTTGTACTAAGACTAAGGTTAGGCTCCGTGCCTTGTTCAAAGTTGGTCTCGTGCTTCACAATTATCAGAAACCAAGCTATTTGTGTTTCCACTAATCCTGTAACTGGCTTCAGCCTACAAAGTTGCCTGAAGGTTCAAAAAGATTGCTGGAGCCCTGGCTGTCACAACCCCATTTCAGACTAGAGAAGGAAATCAAAAATATAAATGGTACATTGCTCAGGTAAATAAGTCATTTCCAAGGTGTTACTCAGGAGCTGCCAACATGTACTTGAATCTCATTGGCCGTACCTCCTGGGAAAGACATTTTAGCAAGACCCACTGCCAACCAAGCAATGTTATTGGTGATGAAAATGAGGAGAATGGACATTGGAGAGAGACTTGGGCCAGCCAGATGGAGGGGCGTCAGGGAAGGACTCATCCACATTCGTTTACTCCACTCACTCAGAGAGAAGAGACAATGGATAGGAAAGCACAAGGGTGACTGTCACATGGTCCTCACAGTCCAGATGTTCACCTCCAGACACAAGGTTAAGCCTGATGAGAGGCTGAGAACAGGCCAGGGGTGACCAGCAAGCTTGCTGCTGCAGAGATGGCTGGGGACCCAGAGTGGCTGGGTCTCAGAGGAATGCACTGGGCTTTGACATGTAAGAATACTGCTGCGATTCTCCCTTGGGAGACTGTCCAGTCCAAGTCTGTCCGCCTGGGTGAACCACTAGCTTTGATAGGACAGACCTGACAGAACTAACGTCTGGTGGGAATGAACAGGACAAACTGGTGTGGCTGTGCATGCCTGCACGTGCGTGTGTGTGAGTGTGACTGTTTATATGTTATCGATAAAAACTAATGGAGTCAGTGACCACAGACGGGGAAAGGTGGGGAAGGCTGGCTGCCCAGCCGGGAAGGGCAGGGTTCAGGCACATTCTGATATCCAGGCATCTCTCAGAACAGAGCTTTAGCCAGAGTAAAGTCACTCTCCAGCATGCTCATGGTGGAACTGCACAAACACAGTCCGTGGCTGTTCTGTCCCACGGGTCGTGACCGGGTAGACCTCAGCTCTCAGGTTTCATGTTAGGGATGCCGGGTCATAGTTCCACTTGAGGATCTGTTATCTCCAAAGCCCCCCCCCAACCCCCGAAAGCAAGTTTTCTGAGGAAATGAACCCAAACCATGCCATTTGTCAATAACAAGTCAAACTGTTCAGGGTCCTGTGGCAATAAGGAGGAGCCCATTTGCAGGCAAAGGGTGTGTGAGCCACACCCCAGCATTCCTTGCTCACCATCAGGGGCTCCCAGGGATGCTGGCTCTATGGGATACCATCCCCGCTGGTAATGGAGGTAGAGTGCCTTGCATTAGATTAGGGAGGGATGAAAGCAGAGAGGAGGAGGGAGAAGGGAAGGAGGGCTTCACACCACCATCCTGTCGCGCGTCTGCCACTGCCCACCTCCTGATTCTCCAGCCACCTCTAGCCAGCCACTGGGATTCGCACCTCACAGGTGAGTGACAAAGCCATTTTGTCAAGGAGACAAAAATGATGGGTGCTATAGGTGCAAGATGTCAAATCCACATTCGATCTGGCTGAAGAACACAGCCTTCCCCATCAGCCACATCCAGGCCGGCCAGATCTCAGGCCTGAGCCTCCACTACCCCAGCAATATGCTTCTATGTGTGTGCGTGCATGCTTGTGTGTGTGTGTGTGTGTGTGTGTGTCAGGGGGGTGCTCCCGAGTCACTCTGAAATGCTGTCAACCATAATACCTTACAGGATGATGACCACCATGGGAACAGGCCTGAAGGTGTGGGTAGGTCCTGAGAGCTCTGGTCCTTCCTCTTGCTTCTGGTTCAAGGCTCAACTGATAAAGTCATTCAGCGGCCAGGACCCTACTTTGCTGGCACCAAAACAGCTGAGGCACACTTGCCCATGACCTGGCATTCCCTTACCCACCTGCACAGAGGTGACGCTATTTTGGAAGTGGATAGAGCCTTTAGGAGGTGGGGCCTGGTTGGCAGAAGGGTGTCACCAGAAGTGGGCCAGCTCTTGGTGCCTGATACACTGTTTAGTGTCTGCCACTGTGTGAACAGAGGAGCTCCCACACACATCCCTGCGGCGTGATGCTCCGCCCGGGCACCCTGGGCCAAGTGAGCACAGCTGAGCGCTCTGGAACCACGGACCAAATGAAACCTTTCTTCCCTTAAGTACACCTGTCCCGGAGTACACACACTAAGCCTGGGACCACAAGGACAGTGGGTGGAAACAGACACTGTGACCATACTCTAGAAGACCCACCAGCCGTCAAACTGGACTGGACTGGACCATCACAAGTGCTTTGGAAGCAGTACTAAAGGGATGGAGCCGTTGTCTGAGACTATGGGGTGTACACAACAGCAAATCTAAAAACGTGAATGGGAAACGGAGATGACAGCTGCAGCTGGGGAAAGAGGGGGGAGGGGCGAGACAGAAGAGCTTGCCATTCTCTCTTTTCTCTCCCCACCCCCGCCCTCACACCCCCAAAGGCAAGTGCTCTGCCGCTGAACTACATCCCCTCTGTTTTGAGACAGAGTCCCACAAACAGTGCAGGCTAGCCTCAAACCCTTAAGCCTCCTGCCTCAGCCTCCCCAGTGCACGGACTGTAGCCAGACCTGTGCCGCACGCCCAACCTATCTTCTATCCTAAACTAAATACTGGGTATTCTAATATTTATGAAAATCGTTTCTATAGGTTTTCAAATGCTGGACATATCCCAGTATTACAGTTTTAAGAGGCAGAGGGAGGAAATCCCCTGCAGGAATTGTCCCTAGGTATAATGGGGTAACTACACGGGACCTAGGGAAGTGTCTGATTTCCTGCCACTTGGTGAGAGATGCTGTAGCTGGTCCCTCCAGCCACCAGCCGCAGGCAGCAGTGTCTGAGAACAGCTGACGGCAGCCTCCCAGAGTACCACCCATGGGGTCCGGCAAGCCAGAGAGAGAGCCCTGGGAAGTCGTGCTTCCTCTGGGTGAAGGATGGGATCGCTCCATCTCTGTCAGCTGCTGGGAGAAGGCAGTGCTGTAGAGAGACAGATGAGGTCATCTATTATCAAGGAAGCAACGATAGACTGAGGAGGTACCTGCAGCTTGCCAATTATCAGAGTCCTAGGGAAGGCTGCCTGGCTCCCCCCTCCCCATCCTCACAGCCCAGGCTCTCCAGAGAGCATGAATCAAGAGCCAGTCCCTCAGAACAGGCCTGATGAGGGGGCATGGTGCTGCAGGCAGTGACAAGACATTGCCCAAGACAAGTGGATGATCCTCTGCTCAGCCTGGAGAGGGAAGAACAGGACAGATGCCCTCCTTGGCTGTTGTCATCGTCGACATCAAATGACTTCTCTCAGCTGGGCATTCTGCCAAGAGTTTCACCCACTTCCTTCCTTTGACTTCTGGCAGCATCTATACAAGAAAAGGAAACTGAGGCAGAGACAAGTCATCGCCCAGACTTCCCTAAGTGGCCTCATCAAACGTGCGGTCTCTACCTCGCTGTTGACCTGTTACTGAGGGCTCATTAGGCATCAGCTTTGCAGATGGGGAGAGGGGGTCATGGTCACTGCTTCCACAGGGTCTGGAGGGCCCTGCACAGGGCGGCAAATGATACCCAGAAGGGCTGTCTCTGACTGGGAGGCCCAGGGGCCTCGCCTTCAGGCACAGTTCTAGAACAGACCCCTATCCAACATCACTCAGAACTCTGGGCTCTCATGACTGTGGATCTTATCGAAGAGACACCAGAGCCTCCCAAGGCCTGCTGCCTCCCTCCGGAAATGAGGAACCAAGAGTGATCAGCCACACCACGCCAGCCACACTGGGGCCCTGAACCCACCATCATTCAAACCCCTCACTTTACCACCTCATCTGGGCATCTTTTCTTTTCTCTTTTTAATTCTCAAAATTATTTTATCTAGAGTGTCAGGGACACATGTATGGAGATCGGAGGACAATGGTTCTTTCTCTCCATCATGTGGGTCCCAAGGATAGAACTTAAGCCATCAGACTTGGCAACAAGCACCCTAAAGCAACCCTGGACTTGGCACACAAAGTCTTGGGCTCTAGGAGGTTCTTTCTGGTGGTAACTGGAGGAGTTTTGGAGAAGAGAGGAAGGGAGTAACATTCAGGGGACTCCCTCCCACCCCCGTTTGTAAATCCCACCTCATTCACCACACTTAGGGAGATGGCAGCAGTCGGCTCCTCACTCTACGAACCCCACCCAGATCCTGGATTATCCCCCAGGGAGAGGACTTTGGTGGGGAAAGCCAGGGATACATCTGAGATAGATGCCAGGTGGCCTCCTCTAGCCAGCATAGCCTGTAAACATGGATGCTATGGTGTTAGCAGGCAGCATGAGGAACCATTTGCTTAACAAAAAAAGGGACCATTATTTTTTTTAAAGTGTTTGCAATGTCCAAGGAGAAGGACCTGCATATATTCCCAGCAACTTTTCTACCTCATTCTGCAGTTTATAGCCATAAAACAAGGGAATTACACTGGGTATAAAAGGAAGCTTTGACAATGATGTCCTTCCTAGTTTCACTACACAGTGTTTATGGAATGAAAAAAAAATGCAGAGGTAGTTCCATGCAGCCTTAGCACAAAGTTATCATGGTTCTAAGAATCACCTCCCCAGCCCAGCTCCTCAGAGCCTTGCATTCACCGGTGTCTAATTTATCACTTCTAGGCCGTGACCTAATCAACATCTGACCCAAAGTGGGTGCTAAACATCCGTTTGTGGGCTGAATGGCTGGCTCCTGTTAAGGAAAGCAGATGGGGAAGCAGAAACAGCAGCCACACAGCCTCAATACTTAGAATTAACTTCCACAACCCATGTGCTGAATCTCAAATAGAGACCCATCAGTTGCCCTTAGAGGTTTCCTATGGGAGTGGGCCAGCTACACGCCTGTTGATGCCCGGACAGAAGATACATAATCACTCAAGGGAGGCCTGGGATTGGAGATCCAGCACTAGACCCATTTGCCTGAAGGAGTCTACTGTTTGAGGAAAAGTTGACTCTGGACAGAGGAGTTCAGAGGTTCAGAACCTGGGGTCCACTCCGGTGCCAATCCGCCCCCAACGCTCCATCCTCAGTCTTCTTCCTTTCTCCCAATATTTGCTTAGCACCACCCTCTCCCCACACTGAGCCCAGATGTGCCCTTCTCCCTACAGCTAGGGACCTCTTGCCACAGGGGTATGTCTAAAACATTGACCCAGTGTAGACCAAATCAGCCTGGCTTCTGTGAACTGGTTACTCTTCTGGAGTACTATGGAAACGAGTGGACAAACACCAGCCAGATTAGCTTCATGCAAGCGGGAGTCTCACTAGGCTGGCTTTCCCCTCCTAGTCAAGCTAGAGCTTGGGATAGGTGGGCATGAACTCTAAGGCTGTAAGAAAATGAAGCTAAAAACACTTAACCTTGACTCAAAACCAGAAGCAATAAATCAAAGAGAGGGCTGGAGAAGAACAATAGAAGGGGACAGTCGGACATTGCTGGGCCGTGACAAAGAGCAGTTCTCCATGGAGAAGCTGGCCACAGGGCCCAGGCTGGACCCACAGAGTCTGAGCTCTGTCACGTGGAGATGTCCCTTACTGAGTTCTTTCTCCTCTTGTCCCCCAAAGCCTAGTCCCTGACCTAAGCAACAGGCTCTCCAGGGAGACCAGCTTTCTCTTACTCCATCAAGGGAAGCATTGTGCAGGTTCTTGGGGTACCCTGAGAGAGGGCAAATTCCAACACTCCACCAGCGGCTAGCTCCACTGGGCAGTTTGTATTAGCATGCCGGCCATCCTCCTGACAGCTGTGCTGAGAGCCTGAGTCAGGTGCTCGCAGGGGCCAGAAAGGGGCCGAGATGGAGACATCACGGTGCTTGGTCTCCTCAGCATAGCAGGAACACACGTGTTGATCTACAGCACAGTGCAAAACAAGGGGGTTGCTGATGAGGTGGCAGATTGTTGATCCGAATTAGTCCATTTGATTAGATTTAGAAATGCCTGGGCTAGTAGAGTACACACCTGGGTGGATACGTAATTTTGTGGCCAAAGACAATTAGATCACGTGGACCCTCATCTAACAAATGGATTCACTGATGGATGGATGAATACTATAATAAAAGGTAGGAGGTGAGGTCTCTTTAGAGGAATTAGGTTAGTGGGGGAGTGTTCTCAGGAGCTGTATGTCTCTTTGTCTCTTCCTGTATCTCCTCTCCTCTGCTTCCTGCCTGCCATGAGGTGAACAACCTCTGCCACGGGCTCCCACTGCCATGACTGTCTGCTACCCCGAGGGCCCAGAAACAAGCGAGCTAACCATGATAGTCTCAGCCTTCTGAAACTGTGAGCCGACATAAATCTCTTCCTTCCCCAAGGTGTTTCTGTCAGGCATTTTGTCAAAGCGACAAGCAAGGTGACTAATTTACTGCCTTCTAGCAGAGCTTGGTTCCTTCGTGAAAACCTGGTGGTGGTGGTGAGCCAGGGAGGCCTGTGGAAAAGAGTGCTCTAAGATTTTTTTTTTTTTTGATTTTTTTTAAGAAAGTGTGCATGAGATGGATGAGGGCAGAGAGCTTCACAAACTCAGCCAACGAGTCCATCTTGACTGTTGTGCTCTGGTTTATTTTCCCAGACCTGGATCCTGGGATGACAAAGTCTGCCTGCAGGCTCTGCTGGTCGTACACGTGGCAGGGAGTTCTGCTTCTTCAGATTAGTTTTAACTGTGGAAATCTTTCAGATACCATCAGAAGTGTGGAGGACAGTCCGGTGAGCACCCATACCCCTTCCTTGGCTTCCACAGTGATTAGCTAGGGGCCATTTTCTTTTCATCTCTAGCCCCACCCATCCCACTCTACCCCAGAGGACTTTGAAGAGAACCCAGACCTCATATATCTTTAAGATGCTCAGATTGCAGGGCCTTCCAAGAGCTGAAGATCCCATTCTCTTAGGGAAGAAAGGCATCCCATCTGTTATTACCATGCGTTGTTCAGCAAGGGGGAATCTGGTGCATCCTCCTCCACAGGCGGGCCCCACTCGCCTCATTCCACCTAGACTTTGCGTCTTCCTAGGAAGGAAATTACACTCTGCTGATTCTTGTCTGGAAATTTAGCTGGAATGGCTGAAATGCTACCTGCTAGAACATCCCCACCACTCACTCCCTCTACCACCCTCCCTGGCTCCCCACTCACTTCTCTGTCTGCAGCCTTGGTCCCTGACGCGCTCTCCTTCTCCTTCTACCTGATCTAGCATGCCACTTTTCCAGCATCCCAAGACACCCAGAAGGTTCCAGGTGCGGCACGCTCCTGCTCAACTCCCTTTCCCATTGCATAATCCCAACAGAACCTTCTCTATCCTGAGTGCTGCACTGTCCTCCAAGCTGTTACAGATGCATGGACTGAAAGAGGCATTTGGCTGCTAACAAAAACAAGGGCTGACCTTGTTCTTTCAAATAGTTCCTTATCTCTGCCCTAGCAATACTCCTTGAATAAGTAATAAATGCCAAAGAAAGTTACGAAGGGGGAAAAAAAAACCTAACAAAAATTATTATTATTGCTTAAAGAGCCAGAAAAAGATAGCAAGGCCCTTCCACAGTTACAACAGCATCTTTAGCAGCTGTGGGGTATATTAAAGCCAGGGGCCGGGGGAGGGAAGATAGGGTGTATTTCAAAGCTGCCTGCTGCAGGATCCAAACTTGAAGGGGGGTGTTGTGTGGAATATGCCAAGTGTTTGAAGTGGACAAGATTTGTAGCATGTTGCCTTGATGCCTGTACATACTTAATAACAGATGTTTGGTCTCTCTAGACAGATAATTGTCCTGCTGTAAGGTTGACTTGACCTGCCTGAGCGTCCAGCTTCGAGCGCCCCAGCAATAACAAACGATCTGAGCGCCTCTTTCTTTGCTGGGAGAATGCTCAGCCACGCTTCCTTTTAAGCACATAATTACTCGGCAGCGACCGAAGCCCATACATCGCCCTCTCCTAATGGCCACGCAGCCATTCGGCCATAATTTATGAGGACAGGGTTCAAAGTTTTAATAATATTTGGATAATATCATTGCCCACACGTCGGTGGTGCTGTGATGGATAGAAGGAGAGAAGGCTTATTTCGATTCCATGCATGACAGTGCGCCCGTTAACGACTGGGTACCCAGCGTGGCCTTTATGGAAACTGCCACCAGGCCATCAGCTCATGAATTATAGATCTGGGTATGTGGGATTATAAACAGCAGTGGGGATCACGCAGGGACGCTGCTCATGAGGCACTGTCCTGTTAGCGCCTCTTCCTTATGCAGATAAATGAATTGCAGGGCATACGGAAACGGCGTGAATAAACCCTTAGTGGATAACATATTAGCACATCAACATAAAAACCCAGTGCTGGGGCCTGCTTGGAGATATTTATGTTTATACTCTCTGCTCAAGTGGCTTCCTGATTTTTGGCTTCTTACCACTCACCTCATAATTCCCACATCCTAACGGCACCTCTGGGCACATTTCTCGGATGCTCTGCGGAGCCTGTTGACTTTTGTACACAGTTTGCTCAGAGACATTCCTTTTGGGAAGGCAGATGGGTAAAAGCTGCTCATCAAGTTTAAGGCAGACTTAAGATTGCTGTGGGGAAACATGCCGCGCAATCAAAACACAGACTCGGTGCTGGCCAGTGCCAGAGTGTTGGCATCTGCGTCTCCAGGAACAGACGGAAGAGGCGAGTGGTAAGCCAGAGAGAAAAGAGCCTTCAAGATGGTCGGTCAGGTTCCACTCACACACTTAGGAGAGCAGGTGGCAGAAGTGAAGTTCAAACAGGGAAGGGACTTCCCCATGATGATAAGACTTTGCTGCCAAGCCAAGATTCCCAGCTCTTGAGAGCTGTCCCCGGCTGCTCTTATCTGGCCTGAATTTTTCTCTCCCCAAAATGTAAACACCCGACAGCTCCAAATGATAGTGTTAAGACTCCCACAATGCTTGCCAACTTCCTCCTGTTAATCTAGACTTGACTCACCCTGAACTTTGACAAGGCTCGCGTGCCATAAGCCATCCTTAAACTTCCACACTCGATATCCATTTAATCTGAAGGATTTATTTGGAAAGAACAGCAATTATAGCCGCACCTCAGAATAACTAGGAAACGTGTGTTTAAATCTCTTTAAGTAGCTCACTGGAGTTGCTAAATAGCTCTCTACACTCAGATTCTAATTCTGAGCCATCATTGGCTTGGGCCTTGGTGTGGAGACAGGAATGGCTTGGGGTATGTCTCACTTATGTTGGGTTCTGTGCCCAGCACTTTGCTTTCACACCCCCAGGAAAGTGGATGAAGACAGAGGCCAGCAACATTTATCTAGCCTCCACATGCAAAAATAATGACTTTGGGGAAATCACAGTTTTAGTACTTTTAACACATGCATATATATAATCATATAACCATTGCCACAAAAAACTCCATTTGAAAAGTCATGCTTTCTGTGCATGATGATATACACGTTTGTAATTGTGGGAGGCTGAGGCATGAAAATGGCCACAAGTTTGCTACATAGTGAGTTCCAGACCAGCCTGGTCCATGGAGTGAGATTATGTCTTGAAACATCACCATCACCACCACCACCTCCACCTCCACCTCCACCACCACCACCACCACCACCACCATCACCACCACCATCATCACCACCACCACCATCATCATCACCATCAACAACAACAGCAACAGCAACAATTCAACCCCAGATTCCTATGTGGATGTCATTAGGAGCCAGGGACTTGGGGAAGTGATGGTTAGATGAGCTCATTAGATAGCTTTCTGGGATGGCACGAGTAGCTTTATAAGAAGATCCAGCTGTGTCTGCCAAGTGATGCTGCCATGCATTGATGCAAGGCAATGCCCTCACCAGATGCCAAGCAGACATCAGTGCCCTGCCTTGGACTTACCAGTTCACAGAACCATAAGCCAAAGAAACTTCTGCTTTTTATAAATTACTTAATCTCTGAAACTGTATAATAGCAACAGAAAAAAAAAAGGAAAGAAAAAGAAAAAAGAAAAGAAAAGAAAACAGACTAAAACAATAACCCAATGAAGTAGCTACTAGCATATGTCTACTTTGCAGACAGGTAAACCAACCAACTTTTCTTACCTTGGTCATGAAGCAGGTAGGTCAGGAATCACTGATGAGCCTGGAAAAGCCCAGCCTTTGTTTCCTATTAGGAAACCATACTCCTGGATGCCTCTGCAAGTGTCAGAGACTGAACTCCCTAAAGTGGTACAATGGCTGATGTCCTACCTTCCAGAGAACAGGCTGTCCTGGTGACCAGAAGGACAGCAAGCATGATCAGAAGATAAACAGAAAGGGAGCCAGGGCCTCTGACAGCCACGTTACTAAAGACCACTCATAGAGCTCTCACCCACCCCCACCCCATCCCCCTAGGGAAGTGAGAAATTAGGAAAAGACAACACTTCACATGGGGTCCCTGTCCTCTCCCAAGGCCTGGGGAGAAAACCAGATCTGAGACTCAGAATTAGTTGCCATGAACCCCCTTAAGGCTGCTAGTCTCCAGGACTGTGACTGCCTACAAGCAGAGCTATGGATTCAAATGGGGAAACTGAGGTCTGGAGAGAGAATTACCTTTCCCAAAATCACACAGAAAACCAAGAGCAGATGCAGTACTGTAACCCAGATCTCTGACACTCAGCAGAGTACTGAGCCCCCAGCACCCAATCCCTGGCACTCTCTAGAAGCCAGGGACAAAGGCAATAAAGATAGGGTCCTTGCTTTCATGGAGTTAGTCTGGTCATGCGGGAGAAAGACACTTAACAAATGTTTGTGGCAAGTAGATCACTTAACACTATAATAAAGATCACTGAATTGATTGGAGACTCCCAGGAGTGGATTTCCAACTAACTCCACATGCTTCCACTTCTGAAAGCCCCAAAGGCCAGGCAGGCAGGCATCCTGTAGCAGAGGAAGTTTCTGTGAAGCCTCTCTGGCAAGTCTGTGGTACTCTAAGATGTAGCATTCTCCAGTTTCTCATTGAGGATCTTGAATCCAGGCTCCCTGAATTGCATCTGGATTTTTGTTTGTTTGTTTGTTTGTTTGTTTGTTTTTCAGTGCTAAGGACCGGTGGAGACAGCAAGGGAAGGGTATAGGGTGGTACTAATTCCTTTTCTCATTACAGGATTGAGATACAGGACAGGAAACATGAGGGAAGAAGGTGTTCTTTCGGCTCATAATTTGAGGGATACGCCCCACTGTGGTGAGAAAAGCATAGTGGCAAGAGCGTGGGGCCACTGGTCTCATGCACCAATTCAGGAGGCAGAGACCATGCAGCAAGCTGGATAGGTCAGAGAAGCCTCAAGGCCCACCTGGAGGAACCCACTTTCTATAGCCAGGCCTCAAGGCTCACCCCTAGCTGAGGGCAGGTTTTCAAACACAGAAGTTTACAGGGGACATTCCGCATTGAAGCCACAAGGGAGCTTTGTCAGAGTCTTAGGACAGAAAGTGTTGCGTGCTTTCTGTTGAAGAGCTGATGGGTCTTTCACAATAAACAATAAAATCAACTGACCAGCCAAGAATATTTGCAGGACATTCCTGTCACACTAATGAAAGAGATGGAGTAGTTATATGACCTATGCCAGGTGGAGGACCTTGGCTCTCAGAGAAGAAATGCCAGCTCATGCTAAGTCAGCCGACAAAGGCAAGGACAGTGTCTTCGATAGAGTTTCTAGTGCTGTGATAAAACACCATGACTAAAAGCAACTTGGGGAGGAAAGGGCTTATTTCATCTTACAGCTTATATGCAAGTCGTTGATGGAAGCCAGGATGGGAACCTGGAAATCGGAATCAGAAAGAAGCTGTGGAGGAATGCTGCTTGCTGCCTTGCTCTCCCTGACTTGCTCAGCCTGCTTTCTTATACAACCCAGGACCACCTGCCCAGAGGTGGAACCACTCACAATAATCTGGGGCCTCCTACATCAATTACTAATTAAGAAAATGCATCACAGTCTTGGCTCATGTGACCCAAGCCTAGCCAGTTAGTTTGAGCCTAAGTCCAAACAATTGACCGAGATAAGCACGTGACTTGAGTCAGGTAGATGAGAGTCACATGTTTATCTCAGGCAACTGTTTTGACTTAGGTTCAAACTAATTGGCCAGGCTTGGTCACATGATCACTAGACTGGAAGAGCATAGGGTGAATGGTGGCCCCGTTGGAATGACAGGCAATGGAAGCAGAAAAGGGTGAAGGTCCCAGTCTGCTGAGCCCTGCCCATGCTCCCTCCCTCTGTGATCAGCAAAAAGTGCTAGACATCATTATAACCCAGAATGGAGGCATCAGGAATTTCCTCATTATCAGCTGGGATGAGGCTCATCCTCTCTTCAGCATGGTTGATAAGCACCAAAGGTACTTGGGGTTATTGAATGGAGAGAGAGAGAGAGAGAGAGAGAGAGAGAGAGAGAGAGAGAGAACGAACCAAGGTCTTTGCCACAGCCTCTTGCTCATGAACCTAGGTTCTCCATAATGAAGGCATGTTATGTTCTATCAGTCAGTGAGTGAATCCTTGCCTTCAAAGAGCTCACAGTTCAGCGAGTGAGGGCACAGATCACCTAAAAACCCTCTTGAAGGATGTTACGATAGCTTACCTGAAATTGCACAAGAAGGTACCATCACTATAGTTTTAGGAGATCATGGTGGTACTGGAGGTGATGGTGATGATAGTGTTGAGCTCTGGATGCTGGTAATGATGATAGAATTGCAGGCGGCGGTGGTGGTGAAGATGGCGATGGTGGTGTTGACAGCTGTGATGATGACGTTGTAAGACATCATGGTAGTCGTAATGGTGGTAGAGGAGTTGATGGTGGTGGTGATGATGGCGTTGAGCTTTTGATGACAGCAAGGGTGGTAGTCTTGGAGATGGTGGTGGTGGAGGTGGTGGTGATGGTAATGATAGAGTTGAACTTCTGATAACGGCAGTGAGGATAGAACTGGAGGTGATTATGTAGATGGTGATGTTGCTGCGATGGTGGTAGGGGTGGTCCACAAGAAGGAGATGATGGTAACTGACCAACAGCTTTCACAGAAGAGATTTTCAACTTGAACACTCTAGTCCAAGGCAGTGTTTTCTACTTGATGAGAGGAGAACATTCAGAGCACAAGATTTGAGCAGGGTCAATTTCTACTTACAACAACTGGAAAAAGCTGGTATGTTTTAGAGTCTGACTCACATTAGCTGATGCTATAAAGGGAACTTATTGACTCATACCTGCATGGTTCAAAAGTGAGAAAAAAGGCCTCAAGCAGAGCTGGATCCCAGAGCTCAGGCAACTTATCAGAACACCGATTCTGCTTTCTTCATTCCGGGCTTTATTTTTAGACATGCCCTCTCCGTTGGCTAGCAAAGAAGGTCTCTGGCAACTGTCACAGTTCTTGGCGACTTGACACAAACCTAGACATAAGCTTGGAAGAGGCAATCTCTACTGGGGAATTGTCAGCGTCAGTGGGTGTGGTGGCATGTCTCTGTAGGCATTTTCTTGATTGCTGGTTGATGTGGGAGGGCCTAGCCCACTGTGGGGAGTGTCATTCGTAGGCAGACGGTCCGAGAGTGTATATAAGAAAGGTAGCTGAGCAAGCCAAGGGAAGCAAGCAGGTAAGCAGCGTTTCTCTAAGGCCTCTGCCTCAGGTCCTGCCTCCAGGTTTCTGCCCTGAGTTCCTGCCCTGACTTCCTTCAGTAACGGATGGTGACCTGGGAGTTTTAAGATGAAATATGAAATAAACACCCCCTACCCGCCACTAAATTGGTTTTGGTCAGTGTTTTATCACAATGGAGAAGGAAGTGAAGGCAGGAACTTCCAGCATATTTGGTCTGTATGCCTGGGTATTCTGAAGAAAGGTGAGACCTGTTGACCAGACTGGAAGAGAGTAGGGGGAGTGGTAACCCCGCTGGAATAACAGGCAATGGAGGCAGCAGAGGCTGATTCCTGAAGGAATTTTGTAACGCTTGGGCAAGAGGGAGAAGCAGCAAGGAAGGAAAGTATGGCTTAAGGAAAGAGCTAGGGGCAGCCGACTAGACACAATCACATCTTTACTAAAATTACCTCTATCCCTACGTGAATGGGGTGAGACTAAATATCTGTAACTGCCGGCCAGTGGTGAGGTTGCCGGTCAATTTTATATTTTCTTCTTTTAGCTGAATGACGGTAGGGCAGAGGCAACAGCCAACCTGGTTTGAATCCTACTTCTGCTTCCAAGCAGAGGGCTCTAACTCTGCAACTCAGGGGCTCTCAGTCGTAAGAGGGTCGCTATAAACTAGACCTCCCACCTCCCTGACACCCACTGGCTGCCACAGGGTAGCCAATTACTGCTTGTGCTGGCTAGTTTTACGTCAACTGTGTACAAACTGGAGTCATTTGGGAAGAGGGAACCTCAATTGAGACAATGTCCCACCAGATTGACCTTGGAAGCTCCAGTTCTAATGATGTCACTTACTTAACCAGTGTTGTGCCAAACATATCAGAAGGCAGACTACAGCTGCTTGCTGATATGACCTTGTTTTATATACAGACTGCACATGTCTAATCAGAAAAGAACCCAAAGATCCCAAACCCCTTTTTGAGATTGACGCCCAAGTGGAAAATTCCACACCTGACCTCATGGATGTGTCATGGTCATAGCAAAAGTGCACTGAAAACGTATGTAAGTATTTACAGGCTGTGTGTGTAAGATATGTTCAACTCATAAATTCAGTATTCATACTTGGGTGTTGTCTCCCTGGTAGCTCATGAAGTATATACAAATACTTTAACCCACAAACATCCATAATCCAAAGCACTTCTGATGGAAGCCCTTTGGATAAGAGGTACTCATCTGCAATTACTCCGGTTAAGCTTAGAACACAGTGGTCTGGGATAGCAGATCTCAACATTGGAGCACACTGGAAATCATCGCGAGGATTGCTTCAAGCACGGCCGCTTCCCACTCAACAGGCTGGGGAAACCAAGGCGTGCTATTTTGAGCAAGTGCCCAGTTGATGTGGACCTTGCTTATCCAGGGACCCCACAGTGCTGAAACACCACCTTCCCACTTGGAAAGGGAGGGGAAGACCAGGAAACCGCAACTCCTCTTCCTCTGGTCTTGCACCCCTTAGCTAAGGTGCAGGGCCAAACTCAGGGCCTCCTGGAGGGCAGCTTTGGGGAGGACCCTACTGGATGGGGGCGTGTCCTGGGGGGCGGGGACTCCTGTTTGCCCAACAAACAGAAGGGACTAAATCCCCAAGCTGAATTCAGGGCAGGGCCGCCTGTGTAAACAGGCTTTGTCTCTCTGTGGATTAAGGCTGAGCTGGGGCTGGGCTTTTTTTTTTTTTTTTCCTCCCTTTTTTTTTTTTTTTTTTAAGTGCTGAGAAAAGCCATTAAGGGATTAACACCCCGATTTATGAAAATGGAGGATGATAAAGGAACAATGGGGTGACAGCATTGTGTAAACGACATTGATTCATTTCAGAGACAGGGCTGTTAACTGGGAGAAATGGAGAAATAAATGGAACAATGAGGAGATGCTTTTACCAGCTTGTCATTAATTAGCCCGGAGGACAATTGTTTTATTGTCCTTTTTGAAAAATACAAAATTGGTAGGAAAATACAAGCACTGAGTAGATCGATGGCTGGGTGTCTCGGCTGACATCTGCTCTCCTCTCCTAAAGCTTTGCCTCCCGGAAGTGGCTTTAGAAGGGCAGAAAAAGGCACTTTCTTCTAGCAGAAGGGTCTGTAGAGATTGGGGGTAAAATACCATCCCCATAAGGACA
>CABHPQ010174339.1:0-55977 GCA_902168405.1 Peromyscus aztecus
TATGTATGTATGTATATGTGTGTGTGTGATCTTGTCTTTAAAAAAATGAGGCCTCAGTATCCAGGAATTACTGAATTTTCTTACTCATCCTCAATCTCCCATCATCTCACTAGGAGGAAACTAAAGACAGTATTTTTGATGGACTTCGCTTCCCTACCTGGAGGAAGACCGACTTATTTGGTCAGTTTGTACATTTGCACTATCCAGAATGCAACAAATCCTGTCTGTGACACCTGATCCTAAAAGTCATTTTTCTCTTTATTATTCTCCCTGAATTGCATTGTGATCTGGAGAGCATATGATCTCAGCTGTGATATGAAATAAGTCTGACACAGTTGTTGTTAGATTGCTGCCTTGGGCAATGAACCTGTGGACTTATTGCCTTTATCATTTCAAGAACTTGCGAGTTCTGGAATCTATGTGTGGAGGTCACAGGGGTGGAAAGCTCCTCTGAGGTTGTGCTATCCCACCCCACCCCACTGTTCAGGATCTCAGATCTGAAACTTCCATATTCTGCTCAATTCCTGTAAAAGGAGATTGGAGGGATCTGATCACCATGCACACAAGTTCCTTGGGAAAGGAGAAAGACTAAGGGATGGTGTGTGGGATCTCTACAGTACAATACTGGCTCTTCACCTTGGGAGTGTTTCTATGCTCAGAGGGGAGCCAGCCTTCTTCAAGCATCCATCAAAAGCCCAAAGTGCCTTCATCTTTCAGAATATATGATGTGTGCTTGACCAGGGTGTAGAAATGAGTACACACTACTTCCCCCTTCCTCATCACAGCCTCAGCTCCTGCCCCAAGATCAAGTCCAGGCTAACAAAGTAACCTACACAGACCCATAAGAAAGAGAACCTTAGAGAGACTGATAGGAGTCAATCCCCTATAAGATCCCCTAAAGACAATGGCATTCTAAAGCTTGGGAACTCTGAGCTCACACTCTCATCCTCAGACTCCAATCCAATACTGAAAGTCTCATTCCACCTTACGCTTTCCTGCCCTGTCATTATTCAGAATATATGTACTCGTTTCCAGAGCAAGATGTAGCCTCCCGGGACACTCCCTCTAGTCTCCTACTTCCTTCTTCTAAGGAGGCCAAATCTCTTACCTTCCATCATTTCCAATAATGGCGTCTTATGTGAACCCTTCAAAGGAACAAACCACTGGTTATATCAGAGTCCCGATGATCTAATCATCTCCAGAAACATCCTCATAGATATGCTCAGAGGTATGCTTTGTTAATTTCATAGGCATTTCTCAATCCATCAAGTTCACAGTAAAGATTAACATATACTGATTAACAGTAAAGATCACCATAACCCTCAGAACAAATGTCAGAGAGACACAAGTATTTGGTCCATAACACAGACTTGCAGGTTGACAGCACCAGTCCACAAGCACAGCTCACAGACCTTGTCTACCCACACCCTTACCAAGCCAGAACATTTCCCTGAGATAAACTACTACGAGGCCATGAAGTGTTGGAGGTTGAGGAGCACTGTAGACACATAGTCCTCACAGAGGACACAGTCCTCATGAGGGACAGTTTGATTCTGTAATGTTCTGTTTTTACTTCCTTCATATCACCCATAACAATGGCTCAGATACAGAGAAAGAGCTACTCTTACCTAGGGCTGAGACACTTAATGTCCTTTCCACTGATTACAGAATGAGAGTCTGGTCAAACTTACTCTTCTGGAGTTTAGGTGGCAGCCTTCCATGACCCTTCTGGTTTCCCACCTCAGCTCTCCCTTAATCTCTAACTGAGGGCAAAGATGCGCAACAGGCTTGTACTTGATGGCTAAGCCCAGGGCGCCTTCTGTTTAATCACCAGTTCCTTCAGAACAGCTACTATGTCCCTCATTAATATTAATCTGCAGTGAAATAGCCACAGGTGGTGGACTGACGTAGAGACTGATTTAAACCCTCAACGACAGCAATTTAAAGACATGTGACATCAGGCCAATGAATGTCTTCCTCCGACTCTTAGTATCATGTTCTGTAAAAGAAGAAAAATCCCGTTTAACAAATGAAACCTACCTTAAACTCTTGGTCCATCGTAGTGAATCCATGACTCAAAAAATGGCTGGGGATCTTTTGACCCTTTTCTTTTCATTCACTGTGGACTTGAGAGGAAGTACATGCTGAATAAATATTGATTGGATGATGGGCTATGGAATTGGGGGAGAGGATAGGAAGGTAGCAAAACTCATTGAGACTTCTAGTTCATGAAGTCGCTAAAGGTATCTTTATTGCTTTTTGACTATATATTTTGGCTCTAGGTTAGTGTCTCTTCTAGTAAAAGGTCCCTTTTTAAAAGTAGAAATCTGGGGGGCTGGAGAGATGGCTCAGAGGTTAAGAGCACTGGCTCCTCTTCCAGAGGTCCTGAGTTCAATTCCCAGCAACCACATGGTGGCTCACAACCATCTATAATGAACTCTGGTGCCCTCTTCTGGCCTGCAGGCATACATGGAGGCAGAATGTTGTATACATGATAAATAAATAAATCTTAAAAAAAAAAAAAAGGAGAAATCTTTGGAGTATGAGCCGAGTAAGTGTCCTCTCTCTCAATTTTTACAATTCCAAAGGCTCAAGGAGAATCTACAAGTGAGATCGCCTAGTAGCCAACACTTGAGCTTGCTTTGTTTCAGGGACAAATGAATGGTTTTTGAAAGAAATTCAAACAAATGTTTATGGAACACATTATTCTGTTGTGTCCTGTGCTTGAGGAATTGGCAATCAAAAATATGGAAGGCTTGGCTGATGTCTGTAGAGTCTCCCAGTTTGGAGCACCAGAGTGACAAATTTGAAATTAATATAATGCACTGTGCAGTGTGCTGTGAAGGAGATACATAAAACGTTCAGGGCAGCAGAGGGAAGAGAGTAATCATTGCCTGTGGCTGGTGCACTCTTCACAGAAGATGTCTCCTGTGAGATAAGGCTGGCAGGGTGAAGCAGAATCTATCAGAGGGAGACAAAGGCATGAGGGTTTTCTTTTATCTGAGAGGATCTGGGAAATGTGGAGAGCTACGGGGAGAGCTAAGGAGTTTCGTTTTAAAGTCTTGCTAACCCAGACAGCTATTCTAACACCATCCTAAGTTCATTAGAAACATGCTACTCAGAGCTGACAAGCAGCAAACTCTTTGCAGGTACCTAGTTTCCCAAACACTCATGCATCCTTAGACTCTAGATTGTGTGGGAGCTACGGGGGGCGGGGGGGGGGGGCTGACTGAGAGCATGTCACCTCATAGACTGTTTAGAAAGGACTTTGTGTGTGTGTGTGTGTGTGTGTGTGTGTGTGTGTGTGTGTGTGTGCGCTCTAATGTTTGTGTGGAATAGCAATGTTGATGCAGGAAACACTTTGACCTTAGAGAAGTCTCTCACCGTTCCAAGTCTTCAGTCCTGACAGGAAGCTGAAAGGTGAAAAAAGATTTCAAGGCCCCTTCACAGTCCTAGAATTCCCTTGAATACATGTGGCAAGTGCATTCATGTAACTTTTGCAAGTTTCCCTTTGGATAGTAAAGACAGTGGGCAGATTCCTCCAATGAAGTTGTATTGCTCTCGCAAACCCCAAAGAGACTCCGAGAGTCTAGTCAACATGTTAGTAGTGTCTTTGTTAGTAGATTGCCCGAAATGTCATGATTCTATTATTTATACACAGTCAAGTTCTCTGAATCTGCTTGGAATGAGCTGGAGTCTTCAAATAAACTAACTACAACCACAACATTCCCCTGGCTGAGCTAACCCCAATATCAAAAAGAATGCATCAAACATTCCCTTTACAATAGTCACTTTGAAAAATCTCATTTAAGTTGTACAGAGAAGTTGATAGTTTTTGATGATAAGGAAGTATCCTGAAAGCCTCAGGACTTTCATCCTAGATTAGAGGTACCCTTCAGAAACCACGTGACCCCAAACACTCTGAAGCAGCAGTTCTCAACCTGTGGGTGGCAACCATTGGAAAATACATATTTCAGATGATATTAGGAACTTAGACACTGCTCAGTAGCAAAATTACAGTTATGAAGTTGAAGTATCAAGAAAAATAAATTTATGATTAGGGGTTCCCAAGACCATTGGGAAAAAATGTGTTTCCCAAAGGTCACAACCCACAGATTGAGAACCACTGCTCTAGACTAACAGTGCAGGCCATCAGTCATGAACCATTGATGCTCTTGTGCACTGAAGAGGACTGGGCAATTATTGCATTTTGTGTCTACAGGAAAAACCAGGATATTCTTTGGTGAGAGCTAGAAGGATAGGCATTGAGTTCAAGTCAGCATCACTGGTTTACCTGATTCTCCCTCAGATTCATCACATGTCCTTGGTGATGCCAAAGGACTAAATCCTCCAAAGTATGCTCAGAAAGAAGTGGGCTGGCTTCCCACATCTGTAATAAACCCAAAATATTGTGTAGAGGCTCAAGCAAAAATGCATCAGATTCATTCTTACTATTAAATTTTCAATTTGACAAATATGTTTGGCTAATCCATTACTATAGAGTAATTCAGCCACACCTCCTTCTGAATTCCATGTTCCCGATAATAGAGATTTCTGTGTCTGGTTAAAGAGTTCACTGCAGTAATAGGCAGAACAGGAACCCTCCTGTACTGCTGACTCACGTACTACGTTTCCTGCCTAAGAATGTCAAGGTGGTTACCTGGGTCCTTCAAAAGCCCTGATAGATGAGAAGCAGTTTCCAAACTGCTTATAATTGTATTTGCCCTAGTTTCTTAGGCATTTCAAGCTGTTTTTCTCTGTAACACTGTGCTGTGTATTTGGTAATATCAATGGTCTCAGATTCAGCTGCAAGGGAAACGCACCTGCAGCAATTCTCAAAAACCAACCATGATGTGTGTGGTATCTTCAACCACAGGTCTGTTGGCCATTTCAAGCATATGCTTCCTTTGTTTTACCTAGCCTGAACCCTGGAGGGCCTTGGTGGAAATATGCTACACCTGATAGAGAAAGAATAGAGAGACCTTTATCTTCTCAGTTCATGAGGGTTTGGAAGCTCTTGCAGAGTTCATTTTTCCTGTTAGCAACTTGATTTCTTCCTCAAAAATAGAAAGCCAGTGGGAACAAGGGAAAACCAGGCTGTGAATCCTTACCAAAGAAGAGCACCTAAAATAAATAGATGCATTCATCAAAAGATTCCATTAAGTCTGGTTCAAAGACAAGAAGTTTCATAAGAATAGTAGTACTTCCCCACCCCAACTGAAATAGAGGGTCAAGAGCTTAGAACCAAGAATTGGTAACAAGAGTAAAGAAGGTGTAATGACTGGTGGAGTTGAAACTAGATGAAGCTGCTGTGGGTATTGGTGAAGTTAGTAATAATAGTTGACCTTCTGATTCATAAGGCAAATCTATCCACCCAGGCATTCTTTGAGCCAATGTTTGTCGGGCATGGTATGTGGCAGGCATTCTTTTCCTAATTCTGTGTGGGAGTGAGCCAGTTAACAAGAGAGAAAAAAATCCTCAGGCTTAGTCTTACCGAGAGATAGTAGTACTGTACATGACTATCAGTAACCAGATGAACCAGTAACATCACTCGTGATACTGAAAATGCCAATATGTGTCTAAATTCCAACAGCAACACCACCCAATGCTGGGAATGAAGGGGATCAGTGGGAATGCAAAATGGTACAGCCACTTTGGTAATCAGTTTGGCTATTTCTTAGAAAGCTAAATATACTCTTACCATGTGATCCAGCCATCATTCTTCTAGAAGTTTCCTCAAATGAACTGAAAACATACCTATATACAACCTGCAAACATTTAGCCTAGATTTATTCCTTATTACCAAATACTGAAAGAAGTCAGTGAGGGACATATACACTTCCTCCCCATACTGTTTTATGCGTACAGCTACTTGCTGAGGGGTGCAATTTTATGAAAGACAGCTGAAGTTCAGGAATGTAGTAATTACTTATTTTATCTTACTATTATTATTATATAAAAAGTTGTTACTTTTTATTTTATTGCTTTATATTTATAAAAATACAAGACAAAAGCGCTATAAAGAGGGCAGGGTTTAGTTTGGCCACAGTTTGGGAAGTATAATCATGGTAAAGGCAGCAGGCATGGTGTCAATAGTATGAGGTGACTGGTTACACATGTCTACAGTCAGGAAGCAAAAAGAGATAACTTCCGGTGATATCCTTGCTTTCTCCCGTTAATTTGGTCTCATGGGATGATGCCACCTGTGCTCAGGGTGGGTCTTCCCTTATTTATGAAAGCTCCCTGAAAAAGTTCTCACAGACTCCAAGGTTAAACTCTTGGGTGATTGTATTTCCTTTCAAGTTGGCAGTCAAGATCAACAAGGGAATTATGCAAAGTGTTGAAGAGGAAAGTAGGAAGACCTGTCCACTGTGGGTAGCACCAGTCTCTGGTGCAGAATCCTGGGCTGAATTGAAGTGAAGTAATTGCAGCTTTACTTATTTTCTTCTTCCTGACTATAGATGCCAAGCAACCAGATGCAACCAGATGCAGCCAGATGTAGCCAGATGCAGCCAGATGCCTCAAGCTCCTGCTGCATTGACTTCCTCCATTAGGGCAGATGTATCTTGAGCTGTGAACTAATATAAACCCTCCCCTCCCTCAGTTGCTATTGGTCAGGGTATTTTGTCATAACATCAGAAAAGTCAGTTCCTGATTCTTTCATGAAATTACACTACACCCAACTGAAGGTCTGATGAGGCAAAAATGGTGAGCTCCTTTGTAAATCGTGATTACCTGATTGCATTTATTCAGTATATAGTCCACAAAGGCCAGTGTTACATCCAGGGGTAGGTTTCTCCAATTCAAGTGTGGCATCCATAGTCCAACTTCATACTGATGAGTCATTAAACTTGAGCTCTTTGTAACCTCAGTTGAAGGAGTGGCTATTTTCAGTGAGATCACTCTCCTCTTTTTGCTCTGAGAATGATGATGGGAAATTGAATTTCAGCTCTTTGTCATATAAGAACATGACAATGGTATTTAACCTCTGTGTCATAGATAACTCACAACCCATGTATGACTGACTGTATGTTTTTTTATCCATGGCATACATGTTGGGTACTCCCCACTGAATCCCAAAGCTACATTCTCCTTTAAATCATCTTTTTCCATCACATATCCACACATTTCTGTTGTTGGTGTATTAATAGTTGCTATAGAATAATCCTCTTGTACATTGTAAAGATTTGTCACTTGAATTCGTTTAATAAAATGCTAATTGACCAGTAGTCAGGCAGAAAGTATAGGCAGGGCAATCAAACTAAGGAAGATGGGAAGGAGAAGGGCAGAGTCTGGAGTCACCCGCCAGATGCAGAGGAAGCAAGATGAAAACGTTGTACTGAGAAAAGGCACCAAGCCACATGACTAAACGTAGACAAGAATTATGGATTAATTTAAGTGTAAGAGCTAGTCAGTAATAAGCCCAAGCTACCAGCTGAACATTTATAAGTCATAAAAGCCTCTGAGTGGTTATTCAGGAATGGGCAAGTGGGTGAGAACCCTCTGTTTACAGATAGTATAGGCTATCATGGTCTCTTTTAGCCATCAATAGAGCTGAGTTTTAAAAATACTCATTTGACTATTTTTCTTTGGTGGTACACTCCTCCTAGTAGAATTTTGGAGGAGAGGAGAGGAGAGGAGAGGGGAGGAGAGGAGAGGCAGGGAGGGAGGGGAAGGGACAAGAGGGGAGGAAAGAACAAATGAGATGTAAGCTGATCCTCCTAGTTTTGATCATGAGACGACAAGTCGCCTCCTGACTCTCCAGTCCCACAGCCTTTAGTCTCTTTAAGATTCTCTTTCATGTAGAACAAGAAAAACTCCAGCCAAAATGCCAGGAGGCAGAGCACGAACCCATGACCCTTTCTTTTATTTCTCACTCTTTTAACAAGATGGAGAAGCAGAAATACTGGTTTTGGTTATTTTTCCCAGTATATCGTGATGAATGATTACTTCTGAATTTATACACATAACAGACAGCAGACTTTTAATGAGTCAACTACTTTTATTACTAAGAGTTAACTTTTTCTAAAAACTTAGAGTTAAACATTTTTAAAGTTAAAAAAAAGAAAATGTTTTGCAGATTCAAAATCATTAAATTCTTGAAAGCAATCAGAGTTAGTCCCACATCCCCTTAATTAATAAAGAATGCATGAATAATTCATTTGTTATTGGGAGTTTTTTCCTTCAGTTCAATTTGAAAAAAAAAAAAAACTCCACACTTTCTTTTCTCTCTATTAATTCTAAAATAGCAAGGTCTTCTGTCTCAGGTCTATGATCTCAGCTACTCAGAACTATGAGGCAGAAGATTACAAATCTAAGGCCTGCTTGGTCTACAGAGTGAGTTCATGGCCAGCTTGGGCAATGTAATAAGATCCTGTCTCAAAAACAAAAGTAAAAAATGGGACCGGGAATGGTACTCAATAGTAAAGGGCTTTCCCAGCATCCACTAGCCCCTCAATTTAATACCAAGTGCTACAACACATAACCAACTAACTAACAAAACTAACAATGGATCCTTTCATAGATGAATACTTGAGTAGATTACAGTTTTGCATAGTTATCAATATGTTATCCAAATCTTTTGTTCTTCATCATGGCAATGAATTCTTTTTTTATTCTTGATTATTTATTTACTATTTATTTATTTTATGTGCAATAGTGTTTGCCAGTGGCTGTGTCAGAGGAGCAGCAGGTGGCTTTGAGCCTCTTGAGTCCTGAGCTGTCTGGAGGCTGACCAACCCCCACCCCATCCCCCACCCCACCTCCACCCCCATCCTCCCACTCCCCCACCCCCCGCAGGCAGCGATAAGTGTTTTAGACAAAACATGTCTATCTGTGCACGGTGTGAGTCCCTGGTGACCAGGGAAGCCAGAAGAAGATATTAGATCTCTGAAACTAAATTTTCAAATGGTTGTAAGCTGCCATCTAGGTGCTGGCTATTGAACCTGGGTCCTCTGGAAGAGCAATAGGTGCTCTTGACCATCTCCCCAGCTCAACAATAGACTCTTGTATGACAAAATAAGGAATTATTTGGTAAAGACTTAAAATCTTTTAATTTTTTTAAATTGTGTGTGTGTGTGTGTGTGTGTGTGTGTGTGTACACACGTGCACATGGGAGCATGCACGTGCATGTGGGCATGAATGTGGCAAGGCTCAAATGTGTAGAGTCAGAGGACAATTCTCAGGAGTCGCTTCTCTCCTGTTGCCTTGTAGGATCCAGGGATTGAACTCAGGCTTGCATGCAAGTGCCTCTACCTGCTGAGCTATCTCACCAGACTAGGCTAAACTATTATAGAAAGATGAAACCATGTTTTCAAAAAATTTAGTTCTTTATATAATCATTTCACTCCAGATTGATGAATCAACTTATAACTGATTAAGAAGTTCTGTTGTCACACATAGGAAATGTGTCCACCCCAAACTGTCATTACCGAGTAGTTTTTAATAGCATGCCAAATGTTGCCTACTGATAACTTATAAGCCCTAATATGAAATGTTTTGGGGTTTGTCAAGTTCAGCTTTATCCCAAAGATATCTCTTAACATTACAGTTGATGTTTCTTATGTCTATAAGTTAAAGCATCTCAGACTTGCAACACTAAAAGGTCTTACTAATATATTACTTTGCATGAATATCTTTTGATTGCATCCCTGTCTGCCAAACACCCTCTACTACATGGGCTGGAGGAGCATATGGCTTCATTTAAGTGCTAGATTAAAATAAGAATGCTATAACCCATCCACAATTCCATAAAGGGAAAAAACAACATTTAATGAATGACTACCCAGATTGGATTTTATCATTGGAGTGAAGATATAAATAGACCGATGGTACATGGAAGTATGACAGCCAGAATCAGAAATACTTGCCAATGAAAAAGTTTAATTTCAGAAAAGTCATACTACATATCAGCAGTTGTCTTAGGATCTGTATTGCTGCAACAAAACACCATGACCAAAAAGCAAGTTGGGGAAGAAAGGATTTGGGGGGAGGGGGCTTATACTACTATATTGCTGTGCATCATTGAAAGAAGTCAGGACAGGAACTCAAGCAGAGCAGGAACCTGGAGGCAGAAACTGATGCAGAGGCCATGGAGGGGTGTTGCTTACTGGCTTCTTCATCATGGTTTGCTCAGCCTGCTTTTTCATAGAACCCAGGACCAGCAGCCCATGGATGATCCCACCCACCATAGGCTGCACCCTCCCCCATTAATCACTAATTAAGAAAATACCTTACAGCCAGATCTTACAAAGGAATTTTCTCAGTTGAGGCTCCCTCTTCTTTGATGATTCTAGTGTGTGTCAAGTTGACACAAAACTAGCTAGTGCAGCAATTGTTTTAAAAGTAGGGGCCTGGGGTTTAGCTCAATGGTAGCACTCTTAACTAGCATGTGCTGGCCCTGGGTTTAATCTCCATTAGTGAATTAATAAATGTGTTGAAAGTAAGTAGAATAAATTTAGCGATATGAAAGCAGAACACTTTCCACAGTGATTTACTTTAAAAGGAGAAATATTTTATAAAATAAACAAATACCTCTTTATTTTGAGAGACAGTGCTTCCTAACAAGGGTCACTAATGTCATTAAAATGATCATTAAAAAAATGTCAATTGTCTGTGCTATCTTTTTAAGCTTTGTAAATTCATGGTAGGATACATCATTGGATCACTTCACAGAAGCTAATGGTATGACCATTTTCACATGCCATTCAGTTCTGCTTCCAATTTCACACTTTCAATGAAGATCAATTATGTTTTCCTAGGATTAATATGTATTTTCTGTTTGCAATGTATATTTGCCCCGGGGTTTTAGTTTTCAGTCTGTATTCCGTGGATCTCTGTTACTCTTGCCGTGATATTTCTATCAGAAAGGAAGCTCTTCGTTCCTTCTGGAGATAGCTTTGTGTTTTTTAAATTTTACTTTTTATGTGTATGGGTGTTTTGCTTGTGAGTGTGTCTGTGAACCATGTGCATGCCTATGAAGGTCAAAAGAGAATATCAAGTCCATGGAACTAGAGTCATAGATAGTTGGGAGCTGGCATGTGGGTGCTGTGACTCGAACCCAGGTCCTCTGTAAGCAAATGATCTTAACTTCTGAGTCCTTGCTCTAGCTCCAACAGATTTGATTTTTAAGATTTAATTAAAGAAGAGCTCCTTAGAGCTGTATTATTTAGGCTCTTTCCTGTAGCAAACTCTTGTCTGTTGCCTTCATATTTAAAATGCAAATTGACTGGGTACAATATCTATAGATTATGTTTTCTCTTCCTTAAGTTATTCTTACTGTTGAACCATAGCTTATTTTAGTGAATTTTACAGGGAATCCCAAGGTGCCAGTTCTTTCAGTATTCACGAGAGACCACTTTAATTCTACTTAATTGTAAGGAAAAAGATTTCTTCATCTATTACATTGAGTAACTTATTCAGAATAATACTTTTATTTTCAATTAAAAATATGGTTTTTTTTTCCTGATATGGGAAGTACATTTTTATCTTAAAAACTGAAGTTTACTTCATTTGGGAATTAGTCCCTTCAAACATAACTCTTTTCTTTGTTGTTGGGTTTTTTTTTTTTTTTTTTTACATATTTCACTTTCTTATGGTTTTACTTAAAATGATACACTGAACATTTCCCTGTAAATGTAAAAGTCTTTATCTTTCCAGGTGCTGTCTCATTAGCTTACAATTTCATTTTGAACTTCTATAATATCCTAGACACTGCTCTAGGATAGAAGAAAGAACACAATTGTCCCTGCACTCACATTTGCCTAGGTGAATGAAACATGGCACCCATGCACATCAATCTCCATCTGCTTCAAAGGGAGGTTTATGGTATCTAGAAAGCACGGGGTAGATTAAGCCTTGTACAGAGTTTAGCACATTGACAATGAAGTTACTGCAAAGTGGTGACTTACCTGAAATCGGCCGGCTATGTTGGAGGACAGGTGATAGGAGGAAACTGGCTTAGAATGAGAGCAATATGTGCACAGCCTTGTGGTGGAAGAGATGGTGAACCTGACTGTCTGGAGGGACAGGGAGGATTGTATGGCAAGGGTACATGGCAAGAGTAACAGAGATCCACGGAATACAGACTGAAAACTAAAACCCAGGGGCAGAGATACATGGTAAGCAGAAATACGTATTAATCCTAGAGGAACCCGAGCCAGGGAGGGAGCCAGGGGTGCAAGACGCCAGATAAAGTGGAGAAGCTTACAAGTTCCTCTTACAGGGTTTGCTCTTCATTTGAACATGCTGTGCAAATTTTATCTTGCCATTGAAGTGGTTCTTGGTCAAATTTACATCTAAGCATCTTACTCTACATCTTAGGGAACTAACTGGAGACCCCTGCTGCCTGCAAAGCATCCAGCATCCACCCCAGCAATTCAGGGATTCCACCACACAAGTCTCTGATGTCTTCTGTCAAGGCTTGGGTTTCTTTAATGCAATTGAAAGGTCTTCTGTAAACTGTGTGAGGTCCCTCCTCCTTCATTTTGCTTTGAAGATGACTCTTGAGCTAGTGACTGTGCTGGGGTCTGTGGACCCTCTGTACCCACAAAAATTACCACCGCGACTCCCTCTGAGCTGCAGTGTCTTGGAGACATTGTGATTTCAACAAGCAATAGACTCTAGCTTAGCTAAACTGGTCATGTTGAGAAACTCTTACTGAAGATACAGGACTTAATATTAAACACCTTTACTATCAATCCCTTCCATTTTGCTGGTAGTTTGTAATCAACATCATTTCTTCCATGGATCCCTGGAATAAGCAAGCTTTTGTGCAAGGGGGTTTTGGTAGTAAAGCATGTGTTATCTCAATAGTTGAGAGCATGGACTTTGTATGCATACAGATGTTTCAAAGTGGTCTCTACCCCTTACTAACTATTGTCTGTGGGCAACTTAGGTCTTACCTAATTTCTCTGCAGCTCTCTTGCTGTTGAAAATTCAGAAGGTTGGGTGTAATTAAAGAGCTAATATACATACATAATATATTATATGTAGTATATGTTATATATAACACATTTAGTTATATATTATATAATATTATATATATATATATAGAGAGAGTGTGTGTGTGTGTGTGTGTGTTTGTGTGTATGTATATAAACAGTATGTGGTGTGACTAGGGAAGAATGTTCCATCAAAGGCACTTTTGGAACTATATACTCTTTTTTCCCTTCCACGGATCATTTTGTTTCTCAGTCTAGGATTACAGACGTTAGATTTTTGTAAAAAAGATGGCTCTTTGGTGTAGCCAGAACTTTGCTTGATGAGTGCTGAAACCTACACGATTAAGCTGTGAGTAGGCATTTCTCAAGGATTTCCTTTTCCCTTAATGAGATCAAGGGCTCCTGTGCTGAGCCTGACTTCTCCCAACATGAAACTTCAAAGGGATCAATTTCTTGATAAACAGAACTTCTGCCCCATTTCTGGGGCCTCGGAATGAGTTTCTCCAGCTCTGGGAAGCCTTACTTCTTTTATTCTCCTCTTCCGAGCTATTGGAGAGCAGGGCAGGAGGCACTGCCCCAGGCTCTGTGGAAACATCAATCAAGGAAGAAGTGCAGATTCTTGGCCCTCATCACCTCCTCTGGATTCTTCCCTAGTGGTCCCTCTTCCTCTTCATGTGGTGCAAGGAAATTCAGCTCACACAGAAAGCTGTCTGCTTTCCCACTTAGTTCTGATGATACATATGTTCAGATAAATTATTAATAATTATGAAAAGGGTCAAGGTTATTAGGACAGGACAGCTAATAGGTGCACACATTTTTTTAATGTTTCAGAGACCATTTATTCTTACAGATGATGAAATAAATGATTCCTATTAAAACTATTTTTATATGGCTGTCCAGTTAACACAGTGTACCAAAATTTCTCTCACTGACTTGAGATTACTTTTTTTAAGAATTCATATATCATTTTTTTACTTTTTAAAAGTGATTTATTTTCTTTTTGAGATTATAATGTAATCACATATTTCCCCCTTCCTCCCTCCAAATCCTTCCATATATCTCTCCTTGCTCTCTTTCAAATCCATGGCCTTTTAAAAAAAATTGTTGTTATGTGCATGTACTTATATGAGATGTTAACATTTTAAAGATTCGTTTTACTTTTAAGTATGTGTTATATATGTCTTGAAATGTGCACACATGAGTGCAGGTGCCCTTGGAGGCCAAAGGCATCAAATTCCTGGGAGCTGGTGTGACAGGAAGTTATGAACTTCCCAATGTGGGAGCTGAGGATTCAACTCATGTCCCGTGTCTGCAAGATCAATATGCATTCTTCACCACGAACCGTCTCTTCAATCTCCAAGATGATAGCTTTTTCATATACCAGTTTCTGTTACATAGCTCTGTCCAGTTATGCCCTTTCTATTCAGTTCCTTTGTTCTGTCCATTTATGCAATAGTGGTCTAGCCTTACTAGAATGATGACATTCAATAAAATCAGACTCACCCTGTCACAGGTCTTCTTCCTCTTCCATATTACTGTAACTATCATTCCATGTTTACTTTCTCCATATGAACTTTAACACAAACTTTTCTGCAACGAAATGGCTTAGGGTTTTTTTTTTTATTATTAAGGTTAATTAAATTTTAAGTGCGTCAAGTAAACAGACACCTCAGATGAGTTGTTCTGATGACGAATTCTTCTGTTTACTCAAGTATACACAGGTGCTTCTCAGGAGTGCTTTTTAATTGTCATTGTTTTCCTAATATAAGTTGGAATACTTCTTGTTAAGTTTGTTCCTAAGTATTGCACGTCTTTGCTGCTTTGGTGTTTTTCATAATGTTTTCCAAACTGTTACTAATGCTGCAAATGAAAAACAGCAGCTTCTGCATTTTAATTCCTATTCAATTACCTATGTAAGTATTTGTTTTTGGAATTATCTTTATCATTGACACAGTAAGATTATTGAGTATAATGGTATGTCATCTACAAATACTGATAACCTGACTGTTATGTTTGCATTTGCAGGGCCATGGTCATTTGCATTGATCTGTTTACATTAGCTAATACCTCAAGCACAGTGTTGTGTAATAGAAGGGTATTTTTATGATTAGGATTCTGTGTCTATGAATTTAGTTTTAAGCATTTGGGAACTTTAAAATGTTTCATCTTTAGCATTTGTGGTTGTTTTTGTCACTAGGCAAGTGGTGGTGTGCTTCCTTTAGCTGCCCTTTGTTATGGAAATTTGCTGTCAGCTTTATAATTTTGTATTATAAACCCCGGTGTTCATCTGTTGATTATATAATAGTATTAAATTCTAGTTCCTTTTCTTGCACACCTCCCTCAATTATCTTCCACTTTGTCAAAATCATATGTTTGCCCGCTGTTTTTGGATTAGATCTGAAAAGCCCCACAATCCATGTGTCCAAATGACCCACTTAGAAAATTTATTTTTTTTTAATTTGTTCTGTGCAGAGGGTTTTGTAACCTGAAAGTTTTGTTTCTTTTTAAAACTATATTAAGTCATCCTATCATAGTATTACTTAAAATTTCAATTGTATTGCTCTACATAAAGTATGATTAAGATAAAAAGAAAACAAAGGAGCTCCTGCATTGAAGACTGTGTCCCCAGATGGTGATGATGTTCAGGAGCCATTTGTGTCAAGAATGCTCTGCAGTGACCTGTGCGTCAATCTAGTGACAAAATCCCACTTTGATGGCTTTACTGGGCAGGGGTAGAATCTAGGAGGTGAGGCTTCCCAGAGGTAGATCACCAGGAACATACCTTTGGAGGGCCTCTCTCCCTGCCCCCTCCCCTCCTCTCCTTATTCCCTTCTGCTTTCCTTCTTCCTCTCTCCCTACCCCCTCCCTCTCCCTCCCCTGTTCTCTCATCTACCTTGAAATGATTAACTTTACTATACTCCATGCTTATACCATGATGTTCTGCCTAACCATTTGCCCAAATTGCATTTACTCCTTCAAGCTTTGGTTTAATTTTTTTAAGATGTTCCCACAATAATGAAAGTTGACTATAAAAGACATGCAAACCCCACTTCCAACCCCCCCCCCCACCCCCAACCTTGCTTAATTTTTGTCTCTCCTTGTACCATATGCATGTTTACAACATGGGACTCTCCCACAGCCAGCTCTGCTCTGGTCCTTTAATACAGATCTCAAAAAAAACAGAGGGGACGGTGTAGCCTGGACCCTCCCACATTCAGAACTAGCACTCTCAAGTCTTGTTGCTTTGATGTTGGTGTAACCCCATTCTCCAGAATGTCTTCAAAGATTCTTCCGCTGTATGGTTGCTAAATGTCTGCTCTCAGAAGCCTCAGGATGATGCTGTCTTCTCGTTGGTTTAAAGGTTCACTTATGATTTGGAGGGCATCTCAGAATTAATTGATCTGTGTTAACTTGTCCGTGGATGGACAATTTCAGTTTATTTGTTTATTTATTTTTTACCTTTTTTTTTAATTTTGAAAGGTTTTCTGAATTTCAGTTTGAATATTAGTCTGTTCCAAAGTGTTAGTCAGGAATTCCTATTGTACCATCTGTCCAATTCCTTTTGCTTTGACCCTGGTCATAGTTTTCTCTCATTACTACCATCCTTTAGCCCTATCTTTCTTCAATCCTGCTACATTGTGTTTCCATCTACTATCCATTGACAAACCCTGAATTTATTCTTCATTTCTGAGATTGTTTTGACTGTTCTTCATTGTCTTTCATGAGTTCTATGAATTCTTACAGTATCAAGTCCCAGGTCCTCTTTTGGTTATTTTATGTTTTCGTTGTTTAAATTTCTGACTTGTTCATAGTCTCTTTGTTAGGTTTGGAGTGTTATGCTTTGGTTTTCCAGATGCATGCCGTTAATTTGGTTTTGTGTAAGAGCCGGCTGGGTTCAGACGAGATGTTTGATTCGGTGATCTCTCTTTTGCGACTGTACATCTCTGTACAAAGCTAGATATTTCCATGCTTGACAGTTTGTGACAAGGAGGTTTGCTCAAGCTTGCCCTCTTCTGTTTCTTCACTAAAGTGAAGATCCTTGAAATGATCATGCTGATAATGGTAAGGGGAAGGTTAGCATGTTATCACTTTCTTTCATGTATGCAGGAAACTTGTGTCCCTTTACCATTCCATTGGGTAACATATAGAGAGATATCATTTGAGCACTTTTGAGGATGTGGGCATGTTAGACGTAATCAAGAAATCCACTAGATAAATAAAGTAAATGTATTATAAAATGAGTTAACCTTAAACGTGAGTTGAGAGAAAATAAGGAAAAGAATTACAACAACAGAGCAATATCATTTATCCCAATTTCATACTGAACCATCTGAGAAATTATATCAATACATTATTGATAGGGAAGCCTTTGAAAAATACAAATGGGTAAAAGAAACAAAATCCAGACAAAAACAAGAGTGAGTTTTTGTACAAACTGCTCATAATAATACCTGGGGAGATATAATTAATCCAAATGTTTGCAACCAAGGCTACACAAAATAAGGACATAGTTAATCATAACTCCAGGCAAGTTGCTGTTGTGGTTCCTCAGAGGCCCCACACAAAATCAATAATCCAACTTTGCTGAGCCGTAGCAAGAACTATGTGAAGGACCAGGCTTTGCCCAAGGTAGCTGATGCAGTCCCTCCATTAGCACTCAGCCTGAGCTCTCCATCCTGTGTCTGTACTTCTTTCTTCCAAGTCCATTTCTGGTGTGTGACAGAGATCCGGTTACTGTGGCAACTAATATGGTCTTTCCAAGATGATGTGTGAGTCTGGACTGCATGATACAACCTGCCATTACAGGTTTTTGCCTGATTTCACACAAGTGTGTATTTATGCTTTGTGGAGAGGAAACATGATCAGATGATTTCCAAGGTCTCATTTTCCATGAGAACACTAGGATGCTCTGCATTTGTTTCTATAATCAACCAAACACAGGAAGGAAGTTTTTGAGAAAAAAAAAATTGTAGACAACAAAATATATTATGATTTGTTTCTAAGGCTGCCTTCCTCGTTTTATCTTATCTTTCTTCTTTTCTTTACTTCTGTTATAAAGTGACATCACTGAAACATCCACCACTTCACAAAACTGATGAGGGGAACTTGCAAATGAAAAAATAACCAGGATCTATCTTAAGTATTATGATGGACAGGAGTACAGAAATGAGACCTCAGACACAGGATATCCCACTGTCTTTCAGAAGAGAAATTGCTTCTGAACATGATTTACTCACATACTAGAAGTTTGGATAAGAGTTGACTCAAGCAGTTGGGAGACAAGATCTTCTGGGCAATGGGAACCTTTCTACAAGGACAGAAGACCATGTGAACAACTGGGGTGCTTATACTGGTTGGAGATAGAAGACCTTAGACCCAGAGGGAGAAGGCAATGATAGGATCATGCCCTCACCACCAGGACCCACAGTGCAGGCTTTTGCTGCCCTTCAAACACATCAAGCAGGTTTGCACCTAGCAACTTTGTTTCTGTGTCTGCTTCCATCTGGAATGCTTGCCCATCAGATATCTACGTATTCCTACCCCCATTCATTCAGATGTTGTCTCAGCACTACCTCCTATAAGCAGCCTGTCTTGAGTACCGTACGTAATGCCTGCCGTTGTGGTCTCTTTATTCTTCCTTACTCTCATTGTGCCGCCCCTGATATTTTCCACTACTGTGTATATTTGTTTGATTCTTTAGTGGTCGTCTTTACTAATATAGAGACTTGACTTTTTCATTGCTCCATCTTTAGAACTTATAATTTTAAATGATAATTGTTATTTGTTACGTGTGTGTGTGTGTGTTGTGTGTGTGTGTGTGTGTGTGTGTGTGTGTGTGCACGTGTGCACATACTTACAAATGAGCTATGTAGGTGATGGTAACTTTGGTGAAAGGATCAGAAACTTAGGCATAGCTCATTTTGGTTAAGGTCCCTGTGAGCAAGAAAGATGCAGGTTAAAAACTAATTCATGAGAAGAACAAGGAGAGAGTATGGAAAGAGCATCATGGAGTTGTTGGCCTGAAGGGGTTGATGGTGTTACAGACTGAATCTTAAGTGTCTCTCAGAGAATCATATTTTGAACTATATTAGCTTGTAGTGCTATTCTGAAGGCTATGGAGCCTTCAAGAAGTAGATCATGGCTGATAGAGGCGGGTCCCTTGGGTGGGACTCTGAAGGTTATGCCCACTTGTCTGTTTTCTTTCTGCCACCATGATGTGAGAGGTCCTCTAGCTGAAAGGCCCTGCTGCCATGAACTACACCATGCCTCCCCTGACATGGTGCATGGAGATGCTCCAGAAACCAAGAGCCAAAACAAATCCCTCTTCCCTCAAGTTGCTTCTGTCAAATATTTCCAACAAAGTGACAAGAAAATGGACCAATAAAGGTGGGGAAGAAAAGCCAGCCAGCCAGTCTAGACCTTAATGGATAAAAGGTCAATGCTGAGAAAGAGACGGATGTAGAGTTGACCAAAGAGGACCTTTATATATCATTTGAAGCACAGGGAGGCCTCTCAGTGGCAATTATCAAAGCAGACACACAATCTAATCTACTTTTCTTAAAGTATCATTCTGGTTATTGGGAAAGACTTTAAGGGAAATAGATATTACATTGAGAGTTCTTTTAATAACCCCATAGATAAATGATGTTTGAATTGAGCTTGTAACAAAAGATACAATATTAAGAATATTTCAAATACTTGATCAAAAAATACTGGGTACATTTTATGCACTAATTCTTTAAAACAATAGTGAAACAAATGAATCCTTGTCATCTCTAGGTGGGAATGACGATACTTCAATCTTACATGTAATTTTCAAGTGTCATCTTTTTTTGGTTATTATCTACTATCAAGATTATGGGAAATCAGAAATGGAGAGCCACAAGCAGTTCAAATTTGGCCCCGTAATCAGTCATCTTTAGTGAAAACAAGAGGGACCCTGTAAAAGCATTATGAATCTCAACAGTTCACTTATAAACTAATTACAGATCACAGAGAGCTGTTCTCAGGAGCTGTCTGACAGTTTGAGAACACACTGTACGTGTCTTCAAATCCTAATCAAGCACTCACTTCCTCCGATTTTGCCTCCTTTATTGTAGATAAATGCCCAAACTCCCACAATGCAATACAGAATGGTGCTTGATAACATTTTATCAATTCCCCACTGAGAGACGAATGGCTGGGGTAACTAAATTTGAATCACTGTACAGTCTGTACAGACCTGTCTTGGTGGAGAGAAGTGAAAAAAATCAGACACTCTTTATGAGATTTATTTTTCTGCCTTATTTTTAACTGGTGACTCAAAATGACACTCTGCAGACATCATTTGAAGTTCAGCACTCAGTAGCACCTTTTCTAGTCTATTCTACTGTCTATGCACATGCTCAATTAAGCATAATAAAGTACCTTGGTGGTTGATAGCATACTACATTGGAGAAGGTAGAGGGAGAGACACTGAGATGACCTTGTCTAACACAGGGAAGAAAGATGCAAAAAAATGGAAAGTTTGCCTGCATTGCATGTGGCAGGTACACTGACTGAACAGTGATGATTTATTTCAAAACCAGGAGAAAGATCTATATCCAGCTTTACTCAGTAAATTGATTTCTTTATCCTGAGGAAATAGTTTACAGGTATGGCATTCTCTGAAAATCTCCTAGAACCTTGGGTGTGAAAGACAAACATGATATGTACTCACTCATAGGAGGATACTAGATGTAAAACAAAGGATGACTAGACTCCTACTCACAACTCCAGGGAGGCTACCTAGAAAACAGGACCCTAAGAAAGACACAGGGATCGCCCAATGACAGAGAAATGGATGAGATCTACATGAGCAAACTGGACGTGAGTGGGGGTAATGAAGGGCAAAGGTCGAGGGAAAGAGAGCTTAGGGGAGCAGGAGATCTCAGCTGGATCAAGAACAGAGAGGGGGGAACAAGGAAAAAGAGACCATGATAAATGAAGACCCCATGGGAATAGGAAGAAGCAAAGTGCTAGCGAGGTCCCCAGAAATCCACAAAGATACCTCCACAATAGACTACTGGCAATGGTCAAGAGACAGCCCGAACTGACCTACTCTGGTGATAGGATGGCCAAACACCCTAATTGTCATGCTAGAAATCTCATCCAATGACTGATGGAAGCGGATGCAGAGATCCACAGCCAGGCCCCAGGTGGAGCTCCAGGAATCCAATTGGTGAGAAAGAGGAGGGATTGTATGAACGAGAATTGTTGAGACCAAGATTGGAAAAAGCACAGGGACAAATAGCCAAACTAGTGGAAACACATGAACTATGAAGCAATAGCTGAGGAGCCCCCAACTGGATCAGGCACTCTGGATAAGTGAGACAGGTGATTAACTTGAACTGTTTGGGAGGCCCCCAGGCAGTGGGACTGGGACCTGTCCTTAGTGCATGAGCTGGCTGTTTGGAACCTGGGGCCTATGCAGGGACACTCTTTGCTCAGCCTGGGAGGAGGGGACTGGACCTGCCTGGACTGAATCCACCAGGTTGAGCTGAATCCCCAGGGGAGTCCTTGCCCTGAGGAGATAGGAATGGGGGGGGGGTGGGCTGGGGGAAGGGGGGGCGGGAGGAGGGAGGACAGGGGCTGATATGTAAAATTAAATCAAATTATAAAATTAAAAAAATAGTATTAGCTATTATGAAGGAATGGGATTTGGCCCCCATGTTAACAAGTTACTTTGGACATTAGGATAAAGAAAAAAGTACCCAGTGTCTCGTTTCTTGTAGGTGTAATTGGGAACTGTGTGTAATGTTTCCTGAACTGGTATTTCTAAAAGGTATTCACTCAGTCTGTCTCAGGTAAGCTCAAATGGCATGGAAGTGAGCCACAAAACATCATGGGCTTAAACCTGGTCATGACACTTGATGCTTCTCAGTATGCTGTTTGCTAACAGGTGATTTCTCATCATGTTTCATTCCATCTTCTGCCAGCTTTTGTTCCACACTGTTGTCTCAAAGAGTCCTGCAATATAAAAAAACAAAAAAAACTTCTTTATTGCAAAATGTGTGTTCCTAAACTTTGAGGATGTTTTCTGATGGTCTGTGATAACACTAGGGCTCTCTAAGCCAAGGGTCCCCCAGCAGAGACATGATCCCAATATGTGTGTACAGCTATATGAGTCCCTTCTTATTGCACAAGGGCTCAGAGCATGAAACAAACTCACTGTAAACTTTAAGTTCCTCCTTCCAGCCATGCTATGAGTAGCACAGCCCTGTGTGTGCATCTGACCCATGAGTTTCATAGTTTCCATTAGGAACTATGATGAATTTGTTGCAGGGGTAAAATCTCAGCTGCTGCTCAGTTCCTGGTAGAGTTGGCCCCAGGATGTAGTAAATGGAAATACCACTCCCCTGTAGAACTATAAATGTACTGAAGCTCTATTCCAGCCCCTTGATCATACAGAGATACAGAGAGGAGAAATAATTTTTCCAAATCCATGAAGTTTATGATGGTTGTGTGAAAGCTGTATGACGCTATCCCAAAAGATAACTTGTGGAATCACTTAAAATCACAATATTGTTGCTTAATAGCTTCAGTTAATGTTTAGCCCTCTGGACAATGATGCTAACCATGTATCAAATGATGTCAATAGGTCTATGACATTGGGTAGTTGAAAAGTTTGAATAGAATGAGAACGTTATCAAGTAATATTGGGATACTCAGAGCCATCAAGAACCCTTAGTCCTCTTTTCTTCTGTTGGGGCAAGAATCATTGGTATATGAGGTCACTCAAGATTGGAGTTCTTCTTTGCCTATGAAATTTGAAAGCTTTCCTAGTCTTCCTTGTTGGGTCCATGTCACCTGTCTAGGCTCTTACTCTTTCTTTAGAAGAAACAGCTGAAGGAATACTGAGCAGTGCATCACAGCAGGAAGGATTTGAAATAGATGCTGTGTGAACAGAGCCAGTATTTTCGCCTGCAAATGGCCCAGGTACAGATGACTCCCGGCTGAGTCTGTTTCCTTCGACTTTTAAGACTGAGTCATTTAATTTCTCTTGGTCCTTTGGTATAAATGAGATTAAACAGATTAATTTGCCTCATTAAGGTGTTAAATGTATTAATTAAGAGCTCTGCTACTTCCCAGTATTTCCCTGGCCAAATCCCAGTGTGAGTGAGACTCACATTGCATTTCAACTGTATCATTTTTTTATTCTCCTCTCTCTGTCTGTTTTGAATAGAAGAGGGCAGTGATTCTGCCATGTTCCAACAGTCTTACCTAGAGAGAAACCTTGACTCTGTAGGTTCTAAACACAGATTAGTTCTCTCTAAGGGTGGAATTCACTGTTGGTGTTCAAGGTTGGATGAAATCACATTTATTGCTCTGGTCCTCTTCAATTTCATATTCTTAAGGAAAATAAGGACTCTGTAAAATTAATACAATGGAATTAAATACCATATTAGATATGATTTGCACATTAAATGTAGAACTTTAACAAGAAAAGATAAAAAGTTGGTAAGAAGTTAGAGAAATTAGAATTTCTGTTAAAATTCGGAAAATAGATAGCCAGGCTAAAAATAAATCTTCTGGTTGTGGCATGTGGTGTTTTCTTCCAGCTTCAAAAGTAATAGTGATTAAAACAAACAAACAAACAAAAAACTGAAGCTTAAAAATTGTTCACTTATTTCTTCTGGTCACATGTAATGGCAGATATGCTAACCTGGTATAGATAATTCAGGTTGGATCAAGAGTCAAAATAAGCTGAGAAAAATCTGTGAACCTAACCCTCGTGTAGGTACCAGGCAGAGATGAAAGGATAGTCTAAGACCCAGTTCTGCACCTTTAGAAGCCTTTAGTCAAAGCAACAAAACCACAAGCTGAACCCAACATGCAGTAGAGCACTCTACTGATTGTCAAGGATTTGCCCTGATGCTCCTCCAAAGAGAACCCAAAGAAGAAGTCATGTTCTCTCTGAGGATGCTGAGAATGAACTTCACACAAGTGGAGTGTGTAGTAGAATATGGAGGGTGTGGTGGTTTGAATGAGAATGGCCACAATAGACTCATAGAGGTGAATGCTTGTCCACAGGGGACTGGCACTATTTGAAAGGATTAGGATGTGTGGCTTTGTTGGAGGAAGTGTGTTACTGGGGGTGAGCTTTAAGGTTTCAAAAGCCCATGCCAAGTCCAGAGTCTCTCTCTTCCTACTGCCTGCTGGTCTGGATGTAGAGCTTACAGCTACTTCTCCAGCATCACGTTATGTCTGCCTGTGTGCTGCCATGCTCTCCACCATGATGATAACGGACTAAACCTCTGAAACTGTAAGCAAGCCCCAGTTAAATACTTTCTTTTAAAAGAGTTGTCTTGGTCATGTTGCCTTTTCACAGCAAATAAAACACTGACTAAGACAGAGGGGGAAAAGAATATATTTTCTCATAAAGAGTAGATACTATATGCTATTTTTAACAGCTTTATTAATATGTAATATACCTGTATGTTAAATATTTATAATTTGATGGGTTTGCAGAACCCTGAGAAACTCTCACAATGATCAAGTTAATAAATATACCCATTACCTCTGAAAGTTTCTTTGCAAGCCTTTGCGTGTATTGTTTTGTTTTATTTTTGTGAGAAGAACATTCAGTGTGAAGTCTATTCTCTGAATCTTTCAAAGACACAGTACAGCCCCATTAACTTCTGACACTATATGGCATCAAGGATCTTAGAACTTATGAATTAGCAGTAGCTGAAACTTGACATCCATTGAGCAACACAGCCCCCAAGACCAGCTACCATTCTTCAGTTCCATGAATTTGACTATTTTTAGACATCTCAGATGAGTGGAATTATTTCTTATTTGTCATTCTGCAATTAGTTTATGTTAGGTAACACATTGTCTCCAAACTTTACAACTCTTATAACGGATACTATCAAAAAATAAATTAAAAAAAAACATATTGGTAAGAATGCACAGAAATGGAACCCTTGAGTCATGTTGGAGGGGGTTTGAGAAGGTGTGGCAGCTATAGAAAATAATTTTGTTCCTCAGAACAACCAAAAGTAGAGCCTCTATCTGACTGGCAATCCCACTTAAAATAATATAGGAGGTTTTGTAGTCTTCTCGTACCTTGTTATCCTGTGTTTGTTTGATATCCCTGGGAGGCCTGCTCTTTTCTGAAAGGAAATAGAGGAGGAGTAGATCTGGGGGACAGGGGAGGTGGAGGGGGGGCTGGGAGGAGTGGTGGGAGGGGAAACTGCCACTGGGGTGTATTATATGAGAGAAGAAGAAAGGAGAGAGGGGGAGGGAGGGAGGAAGGGAGGAAGAAAGATTGAGATTGCACAGAAATATCTTTGTCATCATGTTCAATGCAGTGTTATTCCCACTAGTATAATGTGGAAACTACCAAGTGTTCAGTGCCAGAAAGGCAGATTAAGAAAACAACACAAGCCAAGAGACGTTGGCACACATCTTTAATCCCAGCCCTTGAGAGATAGAGGCAAGCAGGTCTCTGAGTTCAAGGACAGCCAGGGCTACACAAAAAGACCCTGTCTTGAGAAAACAAACAAAAACAAAGAAAATGAAAACAAGATACATTGTGTTCCCATAGTGTAATACTATTCTGTCTCTAAACACTCATATACAATTTAACTCCACATTTTTTTTTTGTGAAGGTGGTTTTTAAGAATTGGTCTTTTAGAAATAATTACTGTTTGAGAATGTCATATGTAGCTGGAAGTTTTCTTGTGTCCCGCCTGGTCCTGTAGCCGCTCAGACCCAAATAAACACACAGAGGCTTGTATTATTTACAAACTGTATGTCCATGGCCTATGGCTCAACCTTCTTGCTAGCTAGCTCTTATAACTAAAGTCAGCCCATTTCTATTAATTTATATGTCACCACATGTTCCACCGCTTTACCTGTGTGCCATTACATGCTGCTGCTCCCTGGGTAGTGGGATGGCATCCTTCCTCTCTTTTCTCCTCCCACTATCTCTCTTGGATTTTCCTGCCTGGCTCCATCGTGTTCCACCGTAGACCAATGCAGCTTTATTTATCAACCAGTCAGAGCAACACATATTCACAGCATACAGAAAGACATCCCACAGTAGTCATACATGCATTTAATGTGTTTTGATTGGGTTTGTTTCTCAACACCACTTCTCAGCTTCTCTTCCACCCTCCCGTCACTATGGACGATAGAAGCAGCCTTAGTACTTAACTTAGTAAGTAAGTAGAGTACTAAGTTAACACCTACAGTTCTTGCAGCAGTTCCTGGAACGTACAATGTGCTGGGTAATGGTGGGCTGTCATCAAGCTATCAACACATTCTTTGCTCATTCCTTACTGAATAACTTTCTTCAGTTCACCCAAACACTACTGTCTAAGAGAGACATCTGCCAATTCAAGTATCTGTTGTCCCCAAAGCCTCTTTCTCTTAAGCATGGGTTAGGTTTGGCCATTTGATGCCAGTCAGGCTCCAAGAGCTGAAGCAGTTAAGGAAGACTTTTGGTGATTTCTCAGTCTTTCTTTCCTCTTGATGAAAGAAACAAGAAAGCCCATGCCTCCTTCCCAGATTGCTAAAGGAGGACCTCATGTTTGCAACCATGGCAGCACTGTTGATTCGGGAAGAGACAGGTACCAACATCCCAGCACTTGGCCTGGTGACTGCTGGATCACCCACTTGGCACTCCTCATGGCCTCTTCATTGTGTGACATAGCTCTGCAGGGACTGATGTTTTTAAGGTCTCAACTCTAGTGCTCCTAAATGATGCTCTGCTGGGGCTACCCAAGCACCCCAACCCACCAGTTACTATGTCTATAACCACCTTGCTTATAATTGTTTGATATCATCACATAGCTTTTGTAAACTGGTTTTCATCTACCACCCCTATATTGAGATGAACCCACAAGAAAGTGGAGATCAGTTTACCTTCTATATTCTTCGAGCCTCGTGCATTAGAGGGGAAAAGGAATTGAGACTCAGAAGCCCAGCCCACCTCCGTATGTGTTCACACTGCTTAATAGCTGGATGGCTTGAACGAGTTTCTTAACCCCTCAGAACTTAATAATGCCTATTAAAACTTACTATGCACAAGGCTATAATAAAGTTAAAGGTCACATGTGATAGAGGTTTATAAATAGACAAATAAATATACTAGTAAAGGAAAATGTATTTTTATAGATAACATGATTTTCACCCCAATTCCTTATCACTGTTATTAAAGTGATGAAAGGTCACCCCTTAAGGAAAACTTTTAAACTTTCCAGATATGTGAATGACAGAATGTTCCAGCAGCATGGTGCTGTTAAGTTTATTTTCCTAGAGTACTAACTTTCGATTTCCTAATAAATGCTGGCAAGGATACGAAGAAAATGGAACGTGTGCTCTGCTGGTGGGAGTGTAAATTAGTCCATCCACAAAGAAATATGGAGAATAGTTTGGGTCTTACTAAAAATAGAGCCATTATATAATCCCACTATCCCACTCCTGGGTAAATAGCCAAAGCAAATGCAATCAGCCTGAAAAAGAGATCGTTGCACACCCGTGTTTGCTGTGGCACCACTCGCAGGAGCTAAAATATGACTCATCCCAACAACAGATGAATAAGGAATGTATTCTATAAATGTATACTGGAGTATAAGTCAACCACAAGGAAAAAAATGAAATCCTGTCCTTGGTGCCAAAGATAGTGGGACAAGAGGACATTTTGTTCAGTGAAATGAGGAAGGAATCCAAAGACAAATGCCACATGTTTGCGCCTTGTATGTGGGAGCTAAAAACATCAACCTGAAAGGAGACCAGTGGTCAGTACGAGCTGGAAAGGATTCCGGGGTCAACACGCACTGCGCGCATGTGTGGAAACACCACCCAGAATCCTGGGTGGATATATATGGATAGCTAATTGTATTAAGAATTTCGTTTTAAAGATGTAGATTTATTTCACTTTTCTGGGTACTATAGAGAGCTTTATTCTTCCAGTGGATTCTGTAAGAAGTGCTTAATCCTTCAAGTAAAAAGGTCAGACTTGCTGGGCGGTGGTGGTGCATGCCTTTAATCCCAGCACTTGGGAAGCAGAGGCAGGTGGAAGGAACTCTGTGAGTCTGGCCTACAGAGGGAGATCCAGGACAGGCACCAAAACAACACAGAGAAATCCTGTTTCCAAAAAAAAAAAAAAAAAAAGGTTAGATCAAAGAAAAAAATTCCTAGTTGACTAGCCAACATAAATCTATTTTTAAAACATATCCTATCTCCAGCTCTTTGCTGTGTTTCCTATTTTTAAAAGTTCCAGCCCTGTCATGATTGGGATAATGGGACATGGAGGGCAGAAAGCTTCTCTCCACATCTGCATGTGTTCACCAGATATACAGATCAGATCCATCTGTACAGCCACCATGACTTCTATATTTTTGTCTGTGTCCCAAGGGAAGACATTATTCCTGATTAGATAAACACCACTTAAGCCCTCCTCTAGGTAAGTTAGCTAGAGAGCAAACAGCACTCTGTGCGTAGCTAGTAAGTGAACCAATTAGACTTATTTAAGATCAGCCAGTCATTGCAGCCCATGACTCCAAACATTCTAATGGTGGTGTTCTCACAGCTGGGCAAGCGCTCCATGAGGCAGTCCATCATCCATAATAGAGAGGAGTTGGTGACGTTCTCTTCTTCTGCTTTATATTACCCATTGAAATGTAGTTAAACCCTTTTTAGGTAGCAACGGCCAACTTTAAATACAACAGAATCTGTTAATCTAGGTGTAGTTTCAGTGTGGTCAGTGAAGGTAACCAACTACATGGCCAAATAAAGTGTAAAGTCCACACAGAAATCACATGTACCTTATTTATTGGAAGAAATACCATGAACTTATTCTTATCCTGTTAATTTGTACTTTAGAAGTAGTCTGTGTAGAGAAACAACAATAATAAAACCAGAAACATGTAGTGTTACTTTATTCAATTTTCCCTATTATACAGCTATGGAGAACTAAGCAGGAATATTTATATTTTGTCAATTCATTTTTTGACAACTTGGTATAAATCTAGACATTCCTGGAATTTCAAGTGTAAATCACTTCTGTCAGGTTAGCCAGCAGATATGTATCTACAGTGCATTTTCTTGGTTGCTGATTGATGGGAAAGGACCAACCCCACTGTGGGTGATGTTGTCCCTGGGCAGGTGGCCCTGAGCTATATATAAAAACAAGTTGAGTAAACCAGGAGAAACAAGCTAGTTCCTCCACGGTCTCTGCTTCAGTCTCATCTCCAGGTTCCTGTCTTGAGCTTGCCCAGCTAATGTATTATTATCTCTAGGCCAATGTTTCATGAGTGCACCAGAGGAGCAAACTAGCAACATGTTGATGACAGTTCCTGGGAATCTGACCAAAATATAAGTAAGGTACACCCAGCTCTATAGAATAGCTTTACTTAGAGATTCCAGATTGCACTCTAGGTCAACACAGAGTCATGGAGGAAGGAAAAGGGAAATGCCCATGGTCTCCTCGTGGAAGAAGAAAAAGGGGGATACAAGAGTCTGGCAGGGCAGCAGGTAGGATCTCTGTGCCTATGTGTGTGTGCAAATTGAATCTACCAATAGTGAAATACAGCATACTTGGAACACCAGCTCTTGAGCCATCTGACCAGGCCACTATTCTACCTCTTGAGTGGCAAGAAAGTCTAGGATGGAACAGGGTGGGAAGAAGAGAGCTTGGGGCTTTCTTATGGGCACTGCCCTGGGAAGGAAGAGCTTGGGGCTTTCTTATGGGCACCGCCCTGGGAAGGAAGAGAGCATGGGGTTTTCTTGCTTTTCCAGATGCTTCTACTTTTCACTGTAGAAAGATTGAGGAGGCCTGGTGCTTTGCCCAGAGGCCCACTGCTAATGGGAGGCAGAACTAGATCTTAAATCCAGGTCTTGATGATGCCACTTGTCTTGTCTTCCTGACATTTTTTTACCCTCAGGTTATCCTTTATTAGGCTTCCTAATGCCAGCAATTAACAAACAACAACAACAGCAACAAAGTAGCAGATGGTAAAGGCTTGCACACAGGCAACTGCTCAAAGGGACAGAGATGTCACTCCTGAAGCATGTGAACGCTGGCCAGCTTCCACTACAATTTTCTTTTCATAAATGAACGAAAGAACGACACACATGTGCACATGTGCACACTACATGATATTAATGTAGGAACAATTTGTCCCACATTTCTCAACAGCACCCAAGATTATCCACTACAGTATCATTAACGATTGGGCCAGTTACACAAACTAAATTCAGTCTATTTAGAAAGGAGAGAATGGTTATAATGAGATGTGTTAAGTGGTGTGTGTTATCACTTGTCTGTCCATCAAAGCTGAACCGCTAACAAGGCCAAAGTCCTGCTGCAAGATAGTTCGTGTGTGTGTGTGTGTGTGTGTGTGTGTGTGTGTGTGTGTGTGTGCGCACATGTATGTGTGAAGATATACACAACTATGTATACATATTGAGGAGGCCAGAGTCAAGTGTCTTCTCAATCATTTTCTGACTTATTCTTTTGTGCAGAGTCTCTCCTCAAACTCATAGCTCAAGGTTTTGTTCACTTCTTTTGGTGTCTGTATTTAAAACAGCATTGCCCAAACTTTTGACCTTGAAAATGTTTTTACCCACTCTCAAAATTTAAGCCATGAGACTAGATTTACAGAGAAGCCTCTATAGAAAAAAAAAAGATGAAATTAATTCTAGAAATACATCAGAACATGTAAAATAAATTTTTTCTTTAAAAAAATTTGTGTGTGCATATATATACATATATATGTATATACATGTATATATATATATATATATATATTTATTATATGACCTGGTATCTAATGAGGTAAACCTCAGGTAACCAGAACATTCACCAAACCCAGCTGCATCATGCTACAAGACTCTGTGGAAAGCCCCTTGTTACTATGTTGTAAAGAACGTTTTCAGTTGAGCAGTTCAGGATTTCCTAAATCCTCCAACAAACTAAAGAGTTAGAAAATGCCAGTGCTTTTACTTATGGAGAAAACTAAGCATCATCAGTAAGTAAAATCCCACTGAGTTCTCAGTTATTGATAGTGAGCCTCAAAAATTTGACCTCAGGTTCCGACAATCTCCTTCCTCAAAGAAAGCTGCATCTTTTATTTTCTTTAAAGCTTTATATTTATATATATATTTATATAATATATATAATATATAATATATATATAATATATATTTATATATATTTTTTTTCTGAGTCAATTTTTGCTTAAGGCAGCTTACAATGAAGCCTATAGTTATTTTACCCTCTTACCGTCTATTATAGGCAGAGTAGCAAACATTACGATTAATAATCATGTCAGTCCTATCAAATGCATTGCATTTTCTCATTCCTTCCTAGAGTAAGATCTTGTGAGAATATCTTTGCCGTGGAAGTCTGTCTGTTCCTAGCTTTGCTGACCAAATTTGTCCTCCAGTCAGACTGGCTGTCTTGCCTGGTGTGGCAATTGTAATCCAAATTTTAAAAATGTGTTTGCCAGAACCACACCAAATATCAAAAAGGAACTTACAGATCGACTATTTCAACATCTTGAACAAATACTCCATAAAGAATTCCAGACAGTCACAAACAGCACCGGAATCTGTTGGGCAGGCTCAGTTCTCCCCACTGGGAGCAGACTCAGTGAAGTATTTGAAATTGCCGATGACAGCACAGAGGAGACAGAGTGGGTTCCTTTATCAGACTAGGTCCTTCTCTCCTCCACTCTTGCTGACAAACCAGATGCTTATGGGAAAGACAGGCTAAAGGAAAGCTGTGTGGAACTGGGTGATCAGAAAACGGGTAGTGGTCTGGTGGCTATTTGGAACAAAAAAGAAGTCAAAGACTCAAGTGTTGAGTGGCTCTCATTACTCAGAGCCCAACAGGTTTTGAAATGGCAGCAATCAAGCATAGAAAGCCCTGGAGATTCTTCATTGTCACCAAAGGCACTAAATTATAATGTGCCTGGAAAAGCACATCTGAGTCGCCTCTGCCTGGAGCTTTGTATCCAGGACACAGCAGGAGGGAAGTGCTCCTTCAGATCCCAGGGAAGCAAATATTGTTTTGTAGGCTCCAGAGTAAGAGCCCACCAGACACTTAGCAATATGCTTGACTGATCCTGCCATGCCTTATCCCATGGACTGAATCTTTATTTTTCCATGTCCTATTTTAGACATATTTTCTAGGACATCCCTACTCCCTCACTCTGAAGCCCCACCACCCTGCACTTCTAAACCGGCCACAGGTCTGTCACCTGGGGATCCTTTGATTCTCTACAGCTGCTCCAGAGCTCAAAAAGACCAGATGACTAGACTGAATGTCCTTTTCCAAGTCCTCTAATTCTGTACCTATGAACTGTCAAATTCTATTGAACTTTTTCCCCTCTTAGCATGGCTTTGGATTGAGGCACCCCTGTGGAATAGAGGGGAAGTTGGTGCAGAGATCTCTGAGGGTAAGGCAGGCTGGGGCTGGGTACCGAATAGAGACACCAGAGCATGGTAAAGTAACACAAACATCCTGTGTAAATGGGGATACTGAAGGGAGAAAAATGTTGCAACCAGTAGGTATAGGCTGTGATCTGCTGGGGATGACTTTCTGTATGATGTGAATGTATTGCTCTGATTGATTGATAAAACACTGATTGGCCAATAGCCAGGCAGTAAGTATAGTATAGGCAGGACAAGCAGAGAGGAGAATTCTGGGAGGGGGAAGACTGAGTCAGGAGATGCTGCCAGCCACCACCATGAGAAGCAAGATGTAAAGTCCCAGTAAGCCACAATCCATGTGGCAACTTATAGATTAATAAAAATGGGTTAATTTAAGATATAAGAACTAGATAGCAAGAAGTCTGCCACGGCCATACAGTTTGTAAGTAATACAAGTCTCTGTGTGTTTACTTGGGTCTTAGCAGCTGAGGGCCGAGTGGGAATGGAAAAAACACCAATTCTGTGGAATGGCTCAAAATAGTCCTTGTTTATTGTTCAGTTAGGCTCAGATGAGCAGTAAACTGTAAGAAATATACACTCATATGATACATACGTACTATGCACACATTTGATGAATTCTTAAAATATAAGAGTAGAATCCTCAGAAGCAGAGCTTAAAGAAGAGCATGTTACAGCCCAGAAAATAAATGCTCTTAAAGGCTCAGGATAAGGACAATACAGGAAGTTGCTTCACTCTGCAAAATCCAAGATTCTCAGTGGAATATCAATCAGTATGCAGGATGCTATGGTACCATGAGACAAAGTCTACATTAAATGTCAGAGCCAATCATTGAGAGAGGGTACAGCAAATTCTATATGAAAGAATATGAGAAGGCAATAACTGGATTTGTGAGGTAGAAATTGCACACACACACATACACACACAAAGGCATTGGAACATCTGGATCCACATGTCAAGATGTACTCAAGGAATTCAGGCAGAATTTGGTCTAATGAGAGTCATTCTTTCTGCACATTTGAAATAAAAAGTGGAAACAATATAAATAAGAACAAAGTTGGAGGACTCACACTTTCCATTTAGAAACTTAACCACAAAGCCAAAATAATTAGGGTGTAATACAAGTATATATATATATATATATATATATATATATATATATATATATATATATCAAATAAAATAAAAAAATATGTTTGACAATATACAGAATGGAAGAAAATATTTGGAAATCATATATGAAACAGTAAACTTGTATCCATAATGAATAAAGAACTCTTACAATCAACAAGAAGTTGCATTTTCCAGTAAACAATGGGCATTCTTAATCCCATATCACCATATCAAAACCATAGCTCGACAACCATATATCCCTCTGGTATGTTTCCACAGTACTGAGTATATAATCTAATCTTAAAAAGTGTCAAGTGTATAAGCTCTTACTCCAGGATCTTATACATCCTAGGATGGATAGATAGATAGATAGATAGATAGATAGATAGATAGATAGATAGATAGATAGATAGATATAGATAGATATACTATATGAAAGGTAGGGAAATACACAAAAGTAGAATTAGGGTTGCAGGCATGGACTACGTGCTGGCTGAAGAAGGTGTTGCTATGGCTCGAGATTAATAGCAACAAATTCCCTTAGGGACTCTACCCTAAGAAGTCAAACACTTGAGATTTAGATTGTTGGTGTCCAGTCATGTAGTAAATATTTTATGTGATTTTTGTTCTTAAAAAAGTGGTTCATCTTTACCTAAGTACAAATAGGTGATGAGAAACCCAGAGAGGCATGGCAGCTTGGTAGTAAATGCCAGCTTCAGGGCCTATGCTCATAAGCTCTTCGTTAGTGTGTAATTGCCTTTCTCAATGCTGCTGGGGTTTATATGCAGTTATCCATCGAAAGACTCAACTGCTGGAAGCTTTGTGTCCAGCATTGCAGCGTGGAGATGAGGGTACATTAAAGAGGCAGAGCCTAGTAGGATATCATTAGGCCAAGAGAGCATGGTGGCACATGCAACCAGTTGAAATGTGGAAGCAAAAGATCATGGGTGCAAGACTGTCATAGTTATTATCAACTATCATCTTGACATAAAAGATGGAATCTTAGCTGAGGTGTTGCTTCTATCTAATTGGCCTCTAACATGTCTGTGGAGAATTTTTGTAATTGATGTAGGAAGGCCCAGCCCATTGTGAGTGGTACCATTTCTAGGCAGGTGGACCTGGGCTGTATCAGAAAGGAAGCTGAACATTCCTCCTAGCAAGCAGCATTCCTCCATGGTCTCTGCTTCAATTCTTCCCTTGAGCTCCCACCCTGGCTTCTCTCAATGACTGACTGTGATTTGTATGTATAAGACAAATAATCTCATTGGCTGCTTTTGGTCAGTGTATTATCCCAGTAACAGAAACCAAACTAGAACAGAGATTATCCTTGACTACCTAGTGAATTTGAGTCCAGCCTAATTTTGTTTTAGGAGACCTACCCTTGCAAATGGGCCATCTACAGAATGTTTTGTATCTTACAGAGTAAACCAATTCTGGTTGTTTTAATGTAATTGACTGGTTTCTTCTTGTTTCTCTTTTCTCTTCTCCACCATGTTATGACACTATAAATAAAAATGTTAGGACCATGTTATGAACCTAGCCAGGATACCTGCACCATGCTGTATATCAAGGCCAAATAAATACCTGTAGTTATAACATGACTGGCCTTGGGTATTTCATTAGAACAACACAAAGCAAACTAAGGCAGATACATCTGCAGTTCTAGCTCCCCTGGCCTCCACTCTAAGGGCAGGGCTGCTGAAGAAGTCTATGATAGGTTTTTCATACCCCTGGTAGTAGGTTTCTCCACTGATGCAGTAAGGCAAATGTAGCCAAATTAAAAAGTAAAAGACTAGGTTTAATCTGAGTAAAGCACTCCCAAGTGACTCTTGGGAAAGGAAGCAGCAGAGAAATCACATGGCTGTTCTAAAGGGGGTGGTTTAAATACCCCATAGGTTCCCAGGGTGATGACATGCCCCAGTGTGGGTTCATGCTGTGGTAAGGTTCTGGGTGGGGTCTTGGGCCACTGCTTTCTGGTTTCCAGCTTTCTGCAGTTTCTCTGAGAGGGTGGGTTTTGGAGGAGGAGGAGTGGGTTGAGCTATAGGTGCAGAGCAAAGATGCATCCTCTATAAACTGGGTGGACCTCGACTTTTGGTAGTTTTTCTGAGAGGGCAGGATTTGGGGAGGCAGGAATGGGGCTTTCTCAGATGGGTCGATCTGTTCCAGGCAAGCAGTCTATTTCAGTTTCTTTTCTTCCTCCCCCTGGTCTATTCCTCCAGCAAGATGGAAATGACCTCTCTACTAAAACAAGATAATTGAGCATTTCTAAAGGTGGATCCCCAGGCTCCTTGTGTTTATGAATTACCTTCTCTAGTGTGTAGAGATAAATGCTGAAAATGGGAAGCCCTGTTCTGCCTGTGTGGAGTACCTTCCTAAGTACCATCCCAGGAGGAGAGAGGTGAGAGATGTTTCCAGGCAGGCTATGTGACACACACCCCTTCCTTTGAGATTTATATTTCCATATCAGCAAACAACTCACCTGTTATGACTATCTGTACAAAATGAATTCCAGAGACCTGGTCTGATTTTCAAACATCACACCCTGGAAACTAATCCACAGAAGAGAGTTGGTGTGACTGACAACCTCTAAGCCCATAAGCACAAGGCCGAGGCTTTCCTGCATGGGCTCATTCTTGCTGATTTTACCGCAGCTGTGGACATGTGCCATGCTGCGCACTCACACAGAGTCTGCTTGCAAGAATCACCTTGGGTCTCATATAAACCTGTTCTTTATAAAGCCCAAGTCCTCTTAAACCCCATCATGATGTTCTAGCCCACTCTGATGGGCTGTGAAAAGAGACAACATGTCACCTGCATGACATTAATGAGTCTACAGCGTCCTTGTGTAGAAACATGTGGAAGAATTCAGGCCACCGTTCTTTCAGGTACTTCTATAAAGAGGCCAGTGGGGCTGCATCTTGGCTGTATGCTGCAGACCCTGAGGACCCACCCAGACATTCTTGATTGGCCAAATATTCTGGCTTTTTTGTGCATGGAGGGAAGCACTGAAATCCTTTGTCTTGTCTGTCTAACACCCATGACATAAAGACAGTGATGGGTCACCTTCCCTTGCTGACTGCAGTAATTAGGAGCAAGTATTTCCTTTCTTTCCTACAGTGCTAAGTCCGAGCCTTTATTCCCAACCACATCCTGATTCTCCCCAATTTCCAGTTGCAGACTCACTTGCTTTCCAAAGCATGTGTGGCTTCTCTGCTTTACTGGGGTTTTAACAACATCCCTGCCAGGGCATGGATAATCCTGTTGTTTTCCTTCCAAGAATGGTATTTACATAAGTTTGCATTTCTGCACCACTAATGGCTTCCCACCCTGACAGCCTGTTGAGTGTGAACTGTCTTTCTCACTTGGGAATGGTTGTTGCTAGGAATCTGAGCATGGGCTGTGCTGCTGAAACTTCCGGATTCTAACCCATGGGAAGGTGTATCATGAATCTTAGAGGGTCTTATTAATAAAATCACACCTGAAGCCAGGTATTGGGGTAAATGCTGGAAGATCAGAGAGACAGAACGAGCCACAGCTATCCTCACCTGGCAAACTTCTCAGCTGGTCTTGCTTGTATGTCCTCATATCCGAATGACTCTCAGCTGAAATGCTGCTAGAAGCCTGAATGCTTAACCAGGCCACATGCTTCTCCAGGCCAAATGCCTCTCTTGGGCAAATGCCTCTCCAGGGCAAATGCCTCTAGTTTCTGGTCCTCACGCCTTATATACCTTTCTCCTTTCTACCACCACTCCCTGGTCACCACGCCTGGCCATTTCCAATGCGGCCTTGAACTCATAGAGATCCAGAGGGATTTCTGTCTCTGGAATGCTAGGATTAAGGGCGTGTGCTACCACTGCCTATCCTCATGTTTAATATTGTGGCTGTCCTGTTCTCTGACCCCAGATAAGTTTATTAAGGTACACAATATTTTGGGGAACACAATACCACCACAGGAAGGGCCCTGCTTTCTCTACTACAGAGGGAACCTGAAGCTGTTTCCAAGAGGGAAGATTATCATGGAACTCAGACTGCAGCTTTTCCAGGTGAGTCCCTCCAACACCCATCAATCCACATGATAGAGTGGACCTGAAATGGCTCCTTCCTGTACGACTACATTATTCTCTAGTGCACTCTCATGTCTTTCCAAGAGTGAAACATACTGGATTTGAATAGGCTGTAGGGAGGCTTTTCCCCTGTCTCCATTGGTGAGTTTGTTTGGTACTGTAGAGTGGGAATTGTGAAAGACTGCTAGGAACATTGGTCCAGGAACAGCTGAAGGAACAGAGTCTAATCCATCTCTGAATCTTGCAGACTCCACTACTGTGTGTCTAGATAACATTGCTTCTATCTCTTCCAGCCTTGCAACCTCGATGGGCTTTGGTCTGTGAGAGGTCAAGCATTAGGGTTGCTGGTGTTCATCCCACCTTAGTGTCTCTCCAGGAGAGTTTTTCTTAGCCCCTGCAGGAGGCCATGCCTCACTACCGATAAATGATTCATCAAGTATCAATTGGGCTCTGCTTTTGATGAACATAGACTAATCTGAAGAGCTAATGCCATCTCTTTTGTACTTGGAGAGACTGTGCTCCTTCTACAGTTTTTGATCCCTTAGAAAGCAGAACCTCTGTGGTGGTTTGTTGGTTTTGAGTTCATTTCTTGAGTCATTGTATGATGTTTCTGCTACTGATGCCACTCTTTGCCTGGGAACCCACGTGCCCTGTCCCTTCTCTCACACAGGCCTCTGCTCAGCTCCTGTGTCATCAGAAGGACTGCCCAGGCCCAGCTACTCAAAGCAGACCCCTCCCCCAGTGCTGGCTTTGATTTAAAATTGGTAACTGACCCAAGAAAATAAGAAGTGGGTCCATGGCGATAACTGTGGAAACAATTTCACCTTTTGCATTCTATTTGTTTTTAATTTTTGAATCATGAATATAAATTTATATTGTAAATACAATACAATATACAATTACATTGTAAATATATTAACAAGAATTAATGGACTTACATGATCTACTGTTGTCTCCACAGCTTCTTTAACATCCCCAGTTTCCCCTCTGAGTACGAAGCAGAGATACCTCACCTCATTCCATCACCAGGGCCTTGCAGAGGTTCTAGCATCATTCTAGAAGATACTAGTTGGCTCCTCTTCTTTCCAGAGAAGGAAGGTGGCATTGTACTGCAAATCTGCATTTGGTTCCTTCCCATAAGCCTGAGAGAAAAAGTCAAGGCTGAGGAGGGATACTCATTTCTGTTGCTGCTGGAACACAACAATCACAAGGTTCGAGTCCGGTAAACAATGCATGTGGTCTTATAGCCCTTAAAGTCAGATGTGTAGTCTGAATCCCACGGGCTAAAAATCAAAGTGTCAGCATGATTACATCCACTTGGGGGCCCGAGGGGTGGGGAACAATGAAAATAGGGTGAGTCTGATTGCTTCTTATGCAAAGCCAGTATGTTTCATTTTGAGAAAGATGATGAAATTATATCAGCAAATAATGTTCCTTCCTTTACTGTGAAGGAGCCATCCCTGTGCCATTTTGTCATGTGGGTCGATGGGCACAGAGAAACCAGACTGGAAGACCTTCATGTGACATGGCGACAAGGATGTTACCTTGACTATACTGATTCAAGAAACTGCCCCCCATTTCTTCTCATGTATTCTCTTTCCCCATCTTCAAACCCATAGAGAGGCTTAAATGCCTTCTGTCCTTCTGATGTCCTCCTACCCTGTCCCAACTTAAAGGATCATTGTGATTGTATTGGTCCACTGAATCAAACAGAGCAGTATTTTTATTTTAGGGATTTGTGATCAATCAGCAACCCAACTTCATCTAATTTACTCTTGCCATGTAACATGCTACATGCATTAGTTTCAGAAAAATTGAGGCGTGGACATTCACGATGGCAGTGAGATTGTCATACCTGCCACAGAGAATCACAAGTTGGGCCTCAGACTTAGGTCCCTTGCTGTGTCATGAATTCTTATGTATCTTCATTTGTTTTCATAGTTTGGAAGAATTAAACCCCAACGCTCCCTTGCTCATCATGGTGGTTTGAACAAGATGGGCCTCCAACCTTCATGCATTTGAATATTTAGTTTCCAATTGGTGGCACTGTTTGGGGAGACTTGAGGGGGATGGCCTTGTTGGAGGAAGTATATTACTAGAAACTGGCCTTGAGGACTTAAAGGCCCACCCTATTTATAGTTTTCTCTCTTGGCTGGCTTTGTGTTTGTAGTTTAAGATGTGAGACCCCAGCTTCTGCTTAAGCTGCCATGCCTGCCACCCGCTGCCTCTGCTCTACCATCAGGGACTCTCCCACTCTGGAACCATAAGCCCAAATAAATGCTTTTGATCACTTGCCTTGGTCATGATGTCCTGTCCCAGCAAGAGAAAAGTCACTGATCTACTCATGCTAGGCAAAGACTGTGTCACCAATTTGTAACCTAGCCCTGAATTTAATAAATCTTAAAAAGTCTGTTCCTCTGAAATGTGAGTTCCAATCACCCATACATTCCAGAAATATATTCTCTTGGATACCACCTGCTATCACCTTCTAGGGTCTCTCATCAAATATTTCTGCTTATACTTGTTATTGTGATTAGAACTCAGAGTTGATTCAGCCTAAGAGAGAAAGAGAATGAGCATTGCTAAGTAGAATTTACTTGTTATTGTCACCCTAATAGCCCTAACTAACTCAGACTCTCTGACACATACCATGTTGACCAGTCCAAGTTTATTAAGATCCAGCATTCCCTCAGCTTTGGGGCACTATGCTGATCTCCCCCTCTCTCTGATGCCCTGACTTTCTCAGTCTTCTCTCTTTCTCTTGCCTCTTCTATTCTCCCAATTCGATCAATATGCTTCTTCTTTAATGTTCTTTCCCTGGGTAATCTCTAAAATTCAATTAATGCTAAGTAATAGCTGTGTGTCAAGGACATAATACTTACATCTCAGCTTGGGTCTCTTCCAGAAAATACTGCAGTTTGTATATCTAAGGCATCCCTGATACATCCCTTTAAATACTGAAAGAGCACCTAAAAATTTGAGACAAAACTCTAGATTTTTCCTGAAACACTACTCTCACCTACTCAAATATAAATATTTTGATCCTGTCTTATCTTTCTGAGCTCAGTAAAATCCCCACTGTCTTTACACCTTCACCCATACCTTAGCTTTGTCCTTGGTGACATCATTCTGCATAAATATCGTGAACTCTGGCTTGGTTCTACCTCTAAAGCATTTTGCTAGTAGTTCCTCCTTTCTTCTTCATTACTATGTATGTCTATTCTAGGTCACTAGACTGTATCTTATTTTGCCCTTATTCATGACCTGAGCTATTTTCTTATGTGTACTATGTTTTCTCTCTTTTCATCTCCTCTTTTGTTTCTTTTCTCTCCCTTTACCATATCTTTACCCGGACTCCAGCAGTAATTTCATTAATGTTTGGCTATGCCAGACATTTAATTTCTCTTTCAAACATCCAACTCAACCTGGAATATAAAGCTCTTTACAATCTAATCCAAGTTTCCTCTTGCTATATAGTTAGGATATAGAATGCTCCAAAGGACCTTATGCTAGAGGCTGGTCCTCAGATGGGCACCATTGGAAGACAGGAGGAGCCTCTGAGATATAGTAGGCCCTAGTGCAAGCTTTTAGGTCATTGATGGTAGGGATGGTAGAATTCTGTATCATTTACAAGTCACTGTGATCAAATACCTGATAAGAGACAACTTGAAAGAGGGACCATTTGTTTTGACTTACCTTTTAGGGGACACAGTCCTTCATGGAGCAGAAGGCATGCCCAAGCACTGGTGTCACCTGCAGTCAGTGTGGGACTTCCCCTCAGTTAAATAGAATGTCCTCATGGACATACACCGAGGTGTGCTTTGTTAATACCCTATGTTTCTCTTTAGTATTTCTTATATTTATCTATTTATTTTATGTATATGTATGTGTGCCTGAGCATATGTGTGTGCACCATGTACATGCAAGAGCCTGCAGATGCAAGAAGAGGGAGTTGGAACACCTAGAACTTTAATTAAAGGCAGTTGTGAATTGCTTGGTATAGTACTGGCAACCACACTCAGCTCCTCTACAGGAGCAGAAAATGCCCTTAAATGCTGAGCCATCTCTCCAATCCCCTCCTCAGGTTTTTCTTTAGTGAATCAAGTTGATAATCCAAATTAATCATCACAAATCTCCATGTCTTCTTCTCTCACTTTGCTTCCCATGTACAATGAGATAAGTATCTTTTTCTACCATATGCCTCCCACCATGATTGACTGCTTTGTTACAGGCCCCAAAGCAGGGAGGCCGACTAACCATGAGTGGGAACCTCCACAATGGTGAGCCAGGGGGAACTGGGCCTTTCTTAAACTGGTTATTTTAGATATTTTCCTAATAATGAAAAGCAAATGCACTCCTCGGTGGCGCTCACTACCAGCTCCCCACTCTCACACAATCCTTTCCACACTTGCCTGCTTTCTGTGTGTCAGTCACCTTGATCATAAGCATTTGATTCACTCCTCCTCTTGCTTCTCAAACGCCATAGCCTCATCTTTTCATAGCTGTTTCCTTCCTATTACTGAGTTCTCAGAAAAAGAGGATGACCTTGGCAGGGCTGTCTATGACCTTCAGTCCAAGGAGTTTATCTTCAGTGCATTCTCCTATTTGGAATACAGCACCAGCACTAACCTTGCCTGGAACAGTTTTATCTCCATTTTATTTAATACTTTCTTCATTAGTTTGCCTGGGTCACTGGATTTAACATTCAAAGTTGAAGTGGCGTCTTAGCTTGTTCCTACTATACTCACAATGCCTGCGATGTGGTTAATTTATGATGAAACGAATTTTTATTGGCTGGCATTCTGGAAGCTGTGACTAACCCACAGCAGGGTCCTCTTAACTCTACCATCCCGTAACAAAAATGTATAAAGGCAAGAGAGAAAAATGAGGCTGAATTCAGCTTTTTAGAACAGTACAAACTCCATCCCTGAGGGTATAGGTTTCTTGACCTGATCACCTCATAATGTTCATTGCTACAATGGCAATTATAATTGGAAATGAATTGGGCAGTTAACAAACATTTAAATCATAGCAAGTGGGTCCTTGATAATTCCTAAATTAACAAATGAAGAACTCTTACATGCAGAAAGAATGTTACAAGCTGGAAGGACTTTATGCACTAAATCATTAATAATAAAAAAAAAGCAAACAAAACTGTAGACCTAGATATAAAGAATATAAAAAGGTACTGAAGACAGATGAAGACTTTGAATTGCACCTTTAGTGAGCAATCAGCAATATCTGGATTGTGGAAAGCTTCCACAGCCAAATGGCCCAGTTTCTTTGACCAATGAGAGAAAACAAAAGGGGGTAGAGTGTCTGTAGGTGAAAGAGATTTTAAAAACATAACCTATGTTTTAGCTGGAGGCTTCAATTATAGAGTGCAAGCCTGCACCCTAGGGTGATAAAATACTGAGGAAATGACTACTATAAAAAATAGAATTATGGATAACTTTGTGGAAAATAACTTGGTCCTTATTGGGATATGTGTCACGCAGGGCTATCTGAATTGGCCAGACCTCTCTTTTCTGAGTTGGGTTATGATTAGGGAATGAATGTCAAAAAGTTATACCCTTCGGTTTGTGTGTGTGTGTGTGTGTGCGCATGTGTGTGTTCTATTATATCTCATAATAAAAAGGTACCCAAAGTAAACTAATAAATGTCTCCAGTTTCTCTGAGAAATGAAAAGCTCTCAGATGACTGCAGATGGGCTGTAAGGGACATGATGTGACACCTGAATCCTTGGGGACCTTGGACGTTAAGAAGTGCCCAGGAGGCATGAGCAGGGATGTAGCCTTTTGAGGCTTGGAGCGCGGCTGAGTCTTCATTTGCTGCCGGCCGGCTCTGTGTTTGGAGGAGAGGGAGCCAGCCTGATATTGTGTGATGAGCCTTATGAGAACATTAAGTAAGGCTCTGCCTGAGAGCCACTAGGGGCTAATCACTGTGTTTACCAAACAAAAGTCAGCAGGTATTTTAAGGACTGAAGCTTGAAGGAGCTCCAGGAGATGTTAAGTCTCTGTAAAGTGGCCCACATTAGTATGCCAAGCTTTCCAACAGGACCCTGAAGGGAGCAGTGCCCTAGGCCGCACTACTCAACCGTGCCCTGTAGAGATGTAAAACCCGATGCCTCTGTGTGCGCAATTGTTTTTGTAATATTGTAAGATGATATCAGCTTCTCTTCCTGAGGCATAAACACAAGGCAGAGGAGGCAGTTCTCTCCAAGAGCGTAATTACCTAATATTTCAGTGTAGGAGACGTGTTATGACAATGAGTAAATTGACTTTCTCTAAAGCATCTACCTACGGTTAAGTGAGGAGAACAACCCTGCAAATAATCCCTGGTCCAGAACTAGGAGGCATACTTACCAACCCCATGAAACCATACCAGTATGCATCCGCCGGCCCCAAATCTATCTGTGAATCTCCATCAACCCGTCTATTCCTAACCACTCTGATGAGCTATTAGAAATGACTTCCAAACTAGCCCACAGAATCCATTTCACACAGTGTAATCTTTTGACTGTTGTTATTGTTTTGTTTATTCTTTCATAATTTGAATACATGCATGCGTGTGTGTGTGTGTGTGTGTGTGTGTGTGTGTGTGTGTGTGTGTGTGTAAAACTGGGATCCTATGCTCCACCACTATTCTTTCTTATCTCTTTCTCCTCCCAGCGAACAGCTTCTTAGGTAAAATGTTTTGGTGATGTTTATAAACACCCAGAAACAATGCAACCTCCATGCAGTAGCCTAACAGGCCCTGACTACTTCCCAGGCTCTTTGATTCTCCATTTCTTGTTGTTTCTTTCTGTTCTAGAACACGAGACTCGCAGTATTAACCTGTGATGTTTCACTAGCTGGAATTGTGTGTACTGGATTTCCATGTGCCAGAGATTTTACGTTGTTCTGATTCTAATTTGATTGTTATCGTCTCAGAGAGTCCCAGATAACCTGATTTAAGGGAAGAGTCCCAGTCTGCACAGGCATCTGTCTCTGCCGTGGTTACCTCATCACACTTTTGAGAACTGAGATGACCCCTTTTGCTGCTGTTTACCTTTCTTCACCTCATCTGCCTCAGCCTACACTAAGAGCAAACGATGCAGATGGAGAAATCGCTTGACTTCTTTCTAATATGGCTAAAGCCCTCTTCTTTACAGTGTAAAGATGGCTCATGACTAAAATACCTGTGAGGGGATAACACAGAGGAGCCTAAGATTCTGTATCCTACCAGGGAGACACTTGAATGTTCCTGTTTGCTTCTTCTCTCTTCGTAACAGTGAAATGGGAACAGACTAGATGTCCATCAGCAGAAGAAGGAATGATGGACCTGTTGCATATGTACAATGTGATGTTACTCTCTGTAAATAAAAGAAATGAAATCAGGAAAATGGATAGAACTGGAAAGTGTCTTACTAAAGGACGTGACCTGGGCCCAGACACACAAATACTGTTAAGGCCTGGAAACATTCTTGAGTGTGATCATTGTAAACGGGGTGCTAATGGTACCTCTGGAAAAAAAGTTATAGATACCCTTAAACATAATCCAATGCACAAAATGGCCCAGTTCAGCCAAAATTTACCCAGTGCAAAGCATTCACAGTGTTGAGAAAACTGGAAATATGGGTACACCTGGATGTCAGAGGTCACAGGGGTCAATGTCATCACCAGGGAGACAGACAATCTTGTTAATATGAAACCTGCTTATTTTAGGGAATCTTATAGGCACTAAAGACTAGCTAGAGTTTACTTGTCAGCTCAACTGTAAGTTAGCTTACATATATCTTAACTTGCAGTGCCCTTGACATGGGGATGGCTCTCCTATCATTCAAGGGTTGGAGGAAGCCTTAGTTTCCCACTTGTGACGTGGATCAGAAACAAGGCTTGTGTCCTCGAGGGAATGGATGGCAAGAAATGTTTCTTCAGATACCTGCAGTGTTGTTCCTGACCTCCTTTCCACTCCCTCCTCCTCCAGTCTCCCAGCAAACTATTGAGTGGCCTTGGTCAAGTCACCTCCCCTTCTGCCTCAGTGACCTCATCTGTAAATTAGAGATTATGGCGCCCTCCTTGCAGATTTTTCTCCTAGCCTGATCAGTATGCAGAGAGGGGCCACCATTCTGCGGGAAGCAGGGTAACCGTGTACGCTGACGCTCTAGTCATGGTTTTTCTCTGACACCAGTAAGACCATGAAGACATCTATTAGCAGCATATACAATTCTTCGTGCCCTCCAGACTCTTCCTTTGGCATCTGGGTGCAAAGAGGAGTCAGTGTGCCTGACCTTCAACAATTCAGTCCACCCCTGCTGCTACTTAGCATTCTGCATATGTGTTTTCAAACTAGAAGAGGGTCTGGGATCTCCACCTCAGGCCCACAGCAGGCACGTTTAATAACCTCAGCTCCATACAACCTCCTCACTGGGGGCTAGTGCTGCACCTCGCTTGAAAATAGATTGCATCTGGTCATCTGACAGACAGACTGTGTTGAAGGAAGTCTTTAGCCATGAATGCAGCTTGCCATATCTGTGAGAGAGGCTGCACCATATAGCTGATGAAGAACCTTCTCTGCTCCCTGAAAACCATACAGGATGCAGGAGCTATGGATATCTTCATTGGTTTTAAAATTTGATTTATGCAGTCCTCTAGCTTCAAAGCTGCTAGCTTTTTGAATTGCCTTTTTAGATCGTAAAACCACACGGAAATGGCACAGCTGACCTGACGTGCACACTTTGTATGCAGATGATGGTGGTTCCAGCTCGGGTTTGGAGAGGCAAGTATGCAGACTGCAAGTACCCATGTTTTCCTGGCTTCTCCAGGGAAGACGTTCTGAATGTAAATGAGCCAGGACCTGCTTCATCTGGGAAACAAAGGGTCGTTAACTCTCACCTCACTGTCCCTCACTCTTCTTTCTAAATTTTCATGGCCTTCCACTTTTGTTATCATGACCTACAAATTCAGGTCTTCACTAAGGACATCCTGCCAAAGAACTTCGTCTCCCAAAACACAGATCTATAAACGACAAAACCGATGTTTTAGAAAGGAAACTCTAGTTGAACATACTAAAAGGAAACAGAAACTATGTAAGATGAATCCTCAGCCTGCGATTAAAATGAAAATTGCCCAAGCCTGAGTCCTAGTCCAGGACTCTGCATTAAGGCTGACATTTAAAGCAGTGCAAATGAGCCTTAATTAAGTCCATACACCAAACCAATTATAATTTGCATGATGAAGTTAAAAATTTAAAAAAAAGGAAGGAAGAATGAAATGAGGATATACATATTAGACCTTGTCTGGAAATCTTCTTAGATTGTTGTAGATGGAATTTTCTGGTGGTTCATAGAGGTCCATCCCCACCCAGTGATGTCCCCACCTGTACACCTTGCTCTTTGGATGTGGGCATGAACAACATGTGATATAACAGAAATGATTAGCTTACCTCCTATGATAAAGCCTATGGGATTTTGCAGATGTAATTATGGTTCCAATCAACTGACTGGCTTTGGCTTTGAGTTAATGAAAAGGGAGATTTTCCTCGTTGAGCACAGCAAATCAAGTGAATTGCTTAAAGAAGTTGAAGATCCTCAGGGAGGCTCATTTGTTTGTCTCGAAGGAGCAAAGCCATGATGAGTTCTACATATCCAAGGAAAAGAATTTTTTTTTCCAACATCCATGTAAGGTGGATGAGGTCCCTGAGCATCACAAGAGACAGATGCCATGCCTGATACCCTGTTAGAACCCCACAAGCCATGCCCTGGGAATCCCAAGACAGTAGGCAGATGTTATTTCACTTAATAAATGTGTGATAATATATTTTTTGGGAATAGACAATGAATGCACATGTTGGGGACTAAAAGTGGGGTGCTGATGTAAGTAAAACCTAAGGTATAGCGACATCTTTGTAATGAGAAGATGGGGGGCAGAGACTAAAGAAGGGCCCAGCATGAAAAGGGTTGACTGCCCTGAACAGTGGTTGGTAGACAGATGACCTCTGTGATGGACTTGCAAGAGCATTGGAGGAAGAACAAACAAGCTGCGGTATAGTGGAGAGAGGGTTAATGTACTGAAATTGTCTCCTGCAACTATGTGGAAGCAGAACTCATAAAAGGTAGGCGTGGTACTTCACAGTAGAGTTGTTCAAGCTGCTGCCTTTTTTTTTTTTCTTGCTGTTCACAGGAAAACACAAGATGAGAAGTAAGTAGAGAGAATGAGAATGGTTACGAAACTACAATAGAATCTTAGGATTCTGAGAAGTGGTCCATAGCAGAATTGACACACTGCATGGGGGAGGAGAGCGGGTAAAGATGCTTTGTATTTTTCCAGAAGTTCTGCAGGAAGTCCTCGAAATTATCTGTAATCCCCAGAGAGAGCTCCCATGGCACAGAAGGAAAACTAAGATCATTATCACGCCAAGCACCACGAGTCCAAGCCCTTCCACCCACTGCATCTGTGACTACAGTTTTGTTAATTCTGTGACTACAAAAGCCGTAACACGTTCACAGGAAACAGATGCTATCAGGGGAGAATATCACTGATGCACAGGCAGACAGCGAGAAGTGCAGATCCATGGTGACCTTCCCTCCCAGCTTCAAAAAAAAAAAAAAAAAAAGACTGGAGCATGGATAGTCTTAACTGGACATGGCCCTGTGTTGATGAGAGGGTCTAAAAAGCAGCCTGCCCAAAACCTGTTGGTTCATTGGGCCAAGCTTTGAAGGAGAGCCTGCTTTCAGGGCAAGGAAGCTAAAAACCTAGACTGTCCCAGACAGTTCACCGCTGCCACAGATGTTCTATTTTCTCAGAGGACCTGAAAGTCACTTCATATCTCAGACACTGCATTCCCAGTTCATCCTATGGCCACTTTAACAAACATAATAAAGAAAGGGAAGTGGGAAATTCTGGGTCTCCACATGGCAACCCAGAGAACTTTCATGCGTAAGTGTGCTTTTTGTTAGAGAGAGAGGAAAACAATACTGTGTGATGGAAGATATATGTGATATATATGTATAGATATATATGATAGAAGATATATTTATACCTGCCACTTACAGGTCTAAAATAATTACTATTTTTATAGATACAAAAAGAGCTCCCTCTGGCCTAGAAGATGAAAATGGAAGCTTCCAGGGTAAGTCAGGAGGACTCTGTGGTGCTTTGACAGTCACACTAGGGTCAGTTGTCATGGTTAATATAAAAATGTAGGTGATGGCAGAGCAAGGTAAAGGAAAAAGAAACCAGAGCTTGAACAGCACCGGTCCTAATGAGGAGGCAGTATATGCCCTCTACTGTCTATACTATAGGGCATCTGTCAGTTTTTAGCTTTTAGTTGGGACTTCACCTAACTCAGTACAATGGAAAAGTCATCACATACCATCTTCTGAATGCATTGAAGAGATGTGTCGGATAAAAGAACGTCACTGGTGCTGACTCAATGGTTATGTTTTAAGGGTTGCATTTCCATGACCTTAGAAGACCCATGGGGGAACATACCCCTCAGAAGGTTTACTTTTGTTTCCAGTATAGTTTTAGCCTGAGAAAGTTTTCTGAGTTCTATGCCATACATCATTAAATTAATAGAAAGGAAAGGGAGATCTGAACAAGCCATTATTCCTTTCAGTCTTTCCAAATCTTCCTGTGCAAAAACACTAGAAAACCGTGAGATAAGCCATTGGTTCTCAACAGTAACTGGGGGTCTTCAAGACATCACTAAGGAGGAAGACTTTTAGCTAAAGACCTATAGGTTTTAGCTCTCATTGCCTGCATAACAATAGAGGCTGTGTTATTGTGCTTATAAGACTCAAATTGTACATAAAATGCCTTATCTAAAAATAGACTTTATTGTTTGAAAATGACATCCCTTATTTTCCTTTCTGTGGGGTATCCTCTAAAATTCTGTGGCATGTTATTCTTCTCTTTATGCCAACTTGATGGTTGGGGTCTTGAGAATGGGCAAAAAATGGTAGTGGGCCAAGTCTGATGAAAGGCTATTGGAGGTTAAGGTTGAAATTTGAATATGGAGCAGGCAGATGTTTCCAAGGCATCCTCTTTATCTAAGCATCCAGTAGTCTGAATCCACCTACTAGGTAGATTAGAGTTCAGTGGATCAGTAGGACCAGGAAGACAATACTCAGGGATTCAAGTCTCTAAAGACAAGATGTGTTGTTACTCTAGGTCAGGCCTGTTTATGGTTCTAGACTACTCATCTCTATAGTAAAGAATTAAGAAGTCTAGATAGGATGTCTAAGCATTTTATATTCTTCCTTCCTGTCAGACTAAGTGATCAATTCCATGGAAAGAAACCCATCACAAGGGATCTTCTCATGTCTGAAATTTTCCAGATGAAAATCCTATAGTACTGAATCTTGAGATACCTTTGCTGGTTCTCTGTAGAAACTATTTCACTGATAGATTAGAAGTCTTACATCAAAATTGGAGAATATTTTGTTATCTAAGGCAATATTATATTTAATATAATATAGGCTAATTTGCCATGAGAAAGGGCTTTTTTTTTAAAGATTTGTTTACATGAAATGGACTATACCTCTTTAATTTATGAAAGACAGACAATGGATAGGCCAGAGCTAGAGAAAATACATGGCTGCCTTGCTTGTATTGTGCCTCTGCCTGTAGGGTCAAGGCAGCTATGAACAAGAACTGGATGTTGAACCGATTTTTCCTTTACTTCATCACCTAGAAGTGTCACACAGAAGTCTCCCAGAATATAATCCCAAATACACACTGTTGTAAAAAATGCTGATTTATAATCTCTTCAAAATTTCCCTATTAAACCTTGGAGAGTTCCATCATTAGAACACTAAAGACAAATGGATATTGGGAAGCAACTAGTGACTGACGTAAACAAGGTTCTGAAAGCAGAGGAGAGAGTTGAAAATTTTTTGTGCTATATTCAAATTAGTTTTAGAAATAGAATGTGAGGTTTTTGAACCATCAACTATGACAACTAGATGGTAATTAAGGATCACCTAAATCCCAGCTGCATAAACTTCATTTGGGGTTACATAGCTGAATATGGGGTGCAAAAAAATCTAGCACCATAAATGGTTTTTTTAACACACTAAGACCCAAGTCAATTCAAAACCAAACATATAATGAACTGAAGATGATGGGGACAATTATATCATGTGACTATCCTGGAACCCTGGTCCTAAACATACTACAGGTGCCCTTTGCATGGTTCACACTGTCATGCCTGAACAGCCCCATAAACATTCCCTCAAATACCTCAGCTCAGATTCTAGACTGCTATACATTAAACATTTCAGTGCTTTTATGTGCATACAAGGTTTTCAGCTCTTACACCATCAATATGCTTTCATTACATAAATGAAAGACTTTTATATATTCCTGCTACCATTCTTTGGCATGTAAGTATCAAATCAGTCTACCATTGGTTTGTATTGTGTTAGAATGTTTGACTTTGAACACTGCTAATTGAGTTCCTTACTCAAGTTTCGCAAGGGATCATTAAGTAAATTTTGTCTTGAGATTTAGACAGAATTTCCAACAATTCCTGAAATTGCCCTCAACATACATCTACCATTTTGTACTGTATATCTATTCAAAGCAGCATTTTCAATTCAGACATTTATAACGTCAAAATACTCACCAACTTTAAAATGACACAAAGATATTCTGTCCTAGGTTGATCACCAATACTCAACCAAAATTTAATTCTTTATGTAAAAATAAGCAAGTTCATCAATTTCATTAGCATTCAAAATTGTTTTTATCTTTAAAAAATGGTAAAATTACGTGCATACCAAATAATTGTCTTAAAATTGCTTTTCAAAACAGTAAATGTTTGATTTGTGTACCTTTTTTGTATACCTACAGACCCAAGTTTGCCAGTAGAAATGAAGCCTTGATCTATCTTAAGTAAGTACCTTGATTCATGATGTATCTAAGAGAGAAAAGTGATATCACAAACATCCTCTTATCAGAGTAAGGTAAAGCTGAGACTGGTCCATTAGTTCAATTCTCTACCCTAAAGCATATAGACTTAGCACAAGGCATTGCTGTAGATATTCAGTAAAAACCAGATGTAATGAGAGAGGGGGAAAGAATGAGAAATACGAATGAAAAAAAACACAAAGAAAAAGAAACAGAGAAGAGTAGCACAAAAGGAATATCTGAAAACGCTGGCAGAGGTGTTGTGGTTCTTAACTTCTCACCTATTTACCTATCTCTTGTTTTGTCTTTATCCTGGCCATGGTTTCATCAGGGTGTTGGGACATCACTAGCAGAGACTGAAGTTTGGCTCTAAGTTGATAAGACAAGGCAGTGCACTAATATACCCCATTATTCTTCCATGAAGGACGCAATGGTCCTTACCGTTGATGGTAGCAAATATGGCAGTGGATGCAAGGATGTCGTAGTCATCACATCATGGTGAGGGAAATTCTCTGTATGAGTAAAATTTGGTCTCATGTGGGAGCTCACAGAGGTTTCCTAGTGAGATCTGAGCTTGCTTTACCCAGCAGGGCTGCATAAAGGCATGGATCGACCACGTGCGTGGTTACCAGGTGGTGTTTGGAAGGGTCTGCACTTGGTTGTGCTAGGGGGAGGTCTTTTGCTCCACCCCCTTGGTATTCCTTTTAAAAGTCCCTTAGAAAAGACAGAAGGGGATGGTGGATTAGGATCCAGGCCTTCCCGAAGCTATCCTGTGTTTTTAATCTGTCTCTCTCTCTTCTCTATATTTCTATCTAAATCTCTTAGCCCTCACTCCTCAAGAGTACCCCCGGGGAAAAAAGTGGAGGAGGCCCCCCCACAGTATCAGAAGTCAAGGTCAATGACGAACAGTCTTAAAAGGAGAAATGAGCTATATTTGGGGCTAGACCACGGATGCAAGAGGTCTTGATGAGTGATTTCTTATGTACCTGGCCAGTAAAGAAGCTCAAAATATGATAACCAACCACTCCAACTACTACCTCTTTCTAAATGAAATAATGTCTTACTTATGAATAAAACCTGGACATTTAGACTGAGAGAGACTGACTGGAGACAAGTCACAACTCAATAAATCTATCCCTTTGTCTCAGACCGCCCTGATGTATGGATCCTGTGGTAAACTGTAGGTCTGAGTCCTGGAAGATTTATGTTGGTAGAGAAGGGAAGAGAGATTGTTTTGATCTTGAGGAAATAAAAGACGGTATGGCATACAAAAGGATATAGATTTTTAAAGAGGAAGCATTTATTATCTTAAAGGAAACCCTAAATATTTAGATTCATTCGTCTGAATCATGGAGAGAACACAGAGATTTGAGGGGCAGCTATGCAATCTAGCTTCCTAGATTCTTGATTAGGGTCATGGATTTGTCCAAATTGGTCATACTCACACAGTTAGTGCCATGCTTGTGAAACAAATTCCACTGGGGGGATAAGGAAGCAGAAAGAAGAGTTGACAAGAAGTGATCCACAAGGTTAAATGTACCTATACTTCTCAGTTGCCTACAATAATAGCTGCTATAACCACCGGTAGTTACGACTTCTTCTCATTGCTGAAGGCACTTGACTTGAAACACTTTTGAATGCTATTATCCCCACCTTTTCAATTAAGAAATTGTACAATATAAGTAAGCTTCTTGGTGCTATGAAATGTAGGAGCTGTGGTCTGAACCCAGTCTTCTTGGCTACACAGCCTGTCTCCCTGACCACAAAACTCTTCTGCATGTCAATACTATTGTATTTGTTCTAGATTGTTTATGCTCATTAATGATTTTTCTGTAGTGTATTCTTATTTCCCAAGGACAAGTATAAGTTCTTCAAAGAAAAGAATTTGTGTTGATTTCCCTCTGGGATTTATCTAGTGCCAAGAATATCATGTGATTGATGAATTTTATGTAGTTATACCCTCGGAATCCTGTTGAAAATTCTTAGCACTTTACGACTCAGGACAAATTTGAAATTATCCTCTCCAATTTTATTTTTTAACTTAACAGGTAAATTGCCCATCATCTCAGGTCTTCAGAGCTAAGGGCATCTACTTTCATCCCGTTTCCTTGGCTGAGGTGTCAGGGCTGTGCCCATCAAGAACTGGGCTACTGTAATATCATTCTGACCCAAGCTGACATCAGTGAGTGATCCTTGAGGCGCAAGGCTCTTTGCAGTGTTTTTCTGTTGGCAGCATTTCACTTTTCATTTAGTTTTCATTGTCTACTCACTGGGATATTACATTGCTGAGAGCTAAGATTAGTTCCTTGCAGAAGAACGGGTAGGAACTTATAGCAGGCTCTGGTAGAATCATTACCCGTTCTTCTCCTAGGACTGCCTGGACCAAATGCCTTGATTCGTGACTGTCTGCAAAAAGCAGTGCTCAAATCCATAAGCCTATTCTTTAAGATGTATCTTTCTAGACGGGGAAGAGAAAGTAGGAAATGTTGCCTTTGCAGTTATTTCGGTAAGGTGACCTGAGAACAGAAAGGGCTCACAGTAGGTATTTGCTGAGGGAAAGTGTGAATTGCGGTGTTTTCAGAATTCTCCATAAAGGAGATGTCGTTCCCCAAAGACTGGCTTTCTGCCAAAGGCAATTTCCTTGTACTTAATTCTCTGCCACCTTTTTTTTCTTGCAAAAGTCACCAATTCTAGCACATGTTTATTCTCCTAGGCTTCTGATTCACTCCTGAGTACCTTACAACTGCCTCTGTGTAGGTTAAAATTAATGAGAAACTGGGATGAAGAGTGGACAGAATGTCCTAAAGCACAGGACTGGTAGCTGCTAAACCTCAATTTGATGTCTCCATGTAAAAGAGACCTTGAAAAGTTGGTAAAAAGTCCTCAAATGGCCCAGGTCTCTTGTGAAAAATGACCTTCTTTCTGTTGCAGAAATGACCACCTTGTACCTCTCTCATATCATAAGCTTGATAGTCTGTGTGGCGATATATTTTGTACCCTAATAAACTTGCCTGAGGATCAGAGGACATAGCTAGTCACTAGATTAGACATAGAGGTCAGGCAGTGGTAGCACATGCCTTTAATCCCAGCACTTGAGATCTCATGCCTTTGCTTTTTAATCCCAGGAAGTAATATGGTAGGACACAGAAAGGTATATAAGGCATGAGGAAACAGGAACTCATTCTCTTTAGGCTGAGGATTTCATAGAGGTAAGAACTAGTGGCTGACTGCTCTGCTTCTCTGATCTTTTAGTTTTCACCCTGATATCTGGCTCTGGGTTTTTTATTAAAAGACCATTTAAGATTCAAACAACAAGTCTAGCCACAAACAACTAGACTAAATATAAACACATATCTGCATACCAGATGTACCTTTAGGGAACATAAAATGAGGATTAGTTAGGGGGAGAAAACTAGAGAGTATAGAAAAAAAACCTATTTGCTCATTTCATTAAAAAGAAGTAACCCTTTGAGTTGGCACCCTGTATTATTTTGGAGCAGTTATGGCAGTGTGCAGTTTTGATGGTTTAGTCTAACAAATGCTTACTCTATGTCTTATACATAGCTCTGCACTAGGTTGTTACTTGGGGACCCAAATCCATGGATGTTTTTACTACTTCATAGCTACTTAATGGACCCACTTAAATGCACTTGAAAAGGAAAAATAAAAAGCAGTATTTGGTAATCGTTGTTCTCTGTTCTTCCAAAGATCTAATAAATGCTATATCTTTCCTAATATAATATATATATATATATATATATATCATTATTTGAAAGCCAGTTCTGGTTAAAAAGAAGAAATAAATAAATAAATGAATAGAGGGAGAGAGGGAGAGAAAGGGAGGGAAGGAGGGAGGGAGGGAGGGAGGGAAGGAAAGAAAGAAAGAGAGAGAGAGAGAAAGAAAGGAAGGAAGGAAGGAAGGAAGGAAGGAAGAAAGAAAGAAAGAAAGAAAGAAAGAAAGAAAGAAAGAAAGAGAAAGAAAGAAAGAAAGAAAGAAAGAAAGAGAGAAAGAAAGAAAGAAAGAAAGAAAGAAAGAAAGAAAGAAAGAAAGAAAGAAAGAAAGAAAGAAAGAAAGAAAGAAAGAGAAAGAAAGAAGTCAGGTAGTTTCTCTGTTCTATTTCCTCAGGGACCCTCTGAGAAATTAACATTTGTCCACTTGTGATGGTCATTTCCAGGCTAATGCTGTAAAGTCCATATTTGACTTTTCAGTCTAGAATATAACTGAAAGTTATATGCCTTTTGGTGCAGCTACAAAGTAGTAAAAAACATCCATGGATTTGGGTCCCCAAGTAGCAACCCAGTGCAGGACTATGTATAAGACATAGAGTAAGCATTTGTTAGGCTAAACTATCAAAACTGCGCTCCCGGTCCTGCACTCCCTGAAGACCATTAGTTAACAGGAACTAATACACCGTGAGTCAGGGGTCCCTTTGCAGCACAGCTTTATTGCTCACGATGGAACTTATCATCCTTCCACCATTCTTGGACCATGACAATGGATGTCTTTTTGCTGAGATAGCCTTTGAGCTTACCTTTTT
>CABHPQ010174340.1:0-27517 GCA_902168405.1 Peromyscus aztecus
TGTGTGTGTGTGTGTGTGTGTGTGTGTGTGTGTGTGTGTGTGTGTGTAATGTAGGTATGGAATTCTGAGACATGGTCTCATCCTGTAGCCCAGGCTGGCCTGGCACCTATAATGATCCTGCCCAAGACTCCCTAGTGCTGGAATTACAGGCCTGCACTACCATGCCTGGGCATCTTTGTGTTTCTTTTGAACTAACAGTTCCTTTCAGGTTTTAACCTATGTAAACAGTTGAGCTAAAGGAACAGCTTTAAGGCACAAGAGCACTCTAGACAGCTGAGACATTTTGTATGCATCAGGGGTGGTGACTGAGTTATGGGGTGCTTGATGATGGACTACTGTGTACTTCTTAAAGTGAATAAAATGATACAGCAGCAACCCAGAAATGCTGTGCAATCTGGATACCATCGTTACAGAGGAGGTGGTGGTCCATGTGGCAGAGATGGCTGAAGCCTTTCCTCCTGGAGACACCTGTGTTGTGGGAGATTTGTTCACATTGACACGCTGAGACTGCCAATAAGTTTAAATATTGAATTAGAGGATGGAGTCAATGTTCGGCTGGCCAGAATTAGCCATAGAGGTTTTGGAGGACCAAGATAGGAGGGCACAGGAAGTAGTAGGGAGGGACTTAGGACAATGCCTTGGCTTTTCGACCTGGAAGTGTGGAGAGGCAGGGTCAGTTGATGATTCCTCTGTCGCTCTTTGGATCTATTAGGTTTTTACCCCCAATATCCAACTCCAAAGTTTTATTTAATAATAGAACAATATAAGTAATCACTTCACACCTGGGGGAATTCCATCTCAGCTCTTAGCCATATTGCCTTCCAGAGTCTTTAGCATGTCCCTGTACTGGAAACTCAGCTGACCTGCCCAGGACTTCCTGCCCTCTTCTCTCTCTCCTTTTCTCTCTCTTAACTCTCTCACCTATAAAAATTCACCATACATGCACCCTTCCCTCAGTTACACACATATACACACCATACTGACTTACATACTCTCAGTCACACAAATACATACTTCTCACACTCCCAGGCACTCATACAGAAACACACACAATAGTCACACTCTACTTACACACACATATGCATTCCATACGCACTCACTCACTCTTTATCACGTACAGACGTACTCCAAACTTACTCATAAAGTGTGAGTAACTCTCACACATTCTCTGCTCACTTAAATGACACCATTCTCTTACACACATACACAGTCTATGAATACATACATACATACATATATATTTATATATGCTCCACATTTATGAGTGTATCCTTTGTGGCACACTCCTTACTCACTTAAAAGCCTGACTTATCTACTTCCTGTCACACTCACACACACTCACCCTCAATTACACACCCACAACAATGTTAACCAGCTTCCATCCTCTCTCCCACACCCTTACCATAATTTGCATCTTTCACATATTCATCCTTGATCCTTGCTTATTCCCAGGTTCTCGCTTGTGCCTTCTGCTCTCAGAGGCAAGCAGTCAGCAACCCACTTTCTCCAAGCAGATCCTCTGAGAAGTCCGTTTGAGCGCTAGCCTTCTGAGGGCTGCCTTGGAGACATGGCATCCCCCATCTCTCGGAATGGAAGATAGTTCTCCCTCACCCAGAACTGGTTTTACAAAATGCTGCCTCTTTTTTGGTCTCCTCCCCTATGACCTTCTGGTTCTTTCCAAGTCAGCAGCCACCGCTATTCTGTTGCATACACAGGGTCCCTGTCCTCAGAAACTGCCTCACCTTTGACACCTCACTCCAACTGTCTCCGAATCTACCATCACTTCCACTTACCTGGCCCAAGTGCTGAGGAAGTACACTCTCCTCCTCCAACCACCCATCTGCCTCTTCCCACAGTTCATTCCACCCTGCCTCCATCACTTGCTGCCCACCCTAGGGGCTCCCCTGTCAATGGCTCCCACGCTTCCACTGGCCTCTGCCATCTCGTTTGCCTGCAAAGCCTCAGGCTGGATGAGCTCACCCACACTGTCCTCTTCAGCTTACAACAACAAATGCTGTCTGGGGTGAAAGAGAACCTTCATCCATTGATGGTGAGAACAGAAACCAGTTCCTCCACTAGAAATCAGCACAGGGTAACTCAAGGACCTACAAACAGACCTACCCCATGACCTAGACGTGCCACTCCACAGGTTCCCAAGTCAACACATCACAGAGACATCGCTGTTGATGCTGCATTATTCACAACAGATCAGTTATGGAAGGAACCTAGATGCCCCATCACAGAGAAATGGATGAAGTGTTGTATACACATAGTGGAATCTTTTGAATGTATATGGGTGCTCATATGCGTGTGTGTGGAGAGGCAAGAGGTTCATGTCACAAGCCTTTCTCAATCACTCTTTACCTTACGTTTTGAGATGGGGTCTACCATTGAACCCAGAGTCTGTCTATTTGACTAGACTGGTCTGCAAGTTCCAGGTACCCTTTAGTCTCTGCCTTCTCGGAGCTGGGATTACAGACGGGTGCCACCGTATATGTTTCCTCTCACTTGTGGGGCCTAGAGTTCATAGATGCGTAAGATGATATATGTGTGGATAACAGGAAACTGCCTGGCAACAAGAGGAACTAAAGAGAGGGGCAGGGCTGTTGAGAAGGAGGGTAGTGGCCTGGGGGTGGGTATGTGCTTAAACTGAACACACACGTAAAGTACACTATGTAATTGCATGAAAATGAACATATGTAACCTCATCTCAAATAGTTTTCAAAAAAATTAAAGGCATCAACAGATTCATTGTACTCTCCATCAAAATCATGAAGACACCATTCACAGAACTAGAAAAAATAATCCCCAAATGCAAATGGAAGCACGAAAGACTCAGATCAGCCAACATGATCTGGGGGGGGGGGTGCTATGTTGTGTAGATGTAACCAACCGTCTTGTAAATAAGAAACACAGAACCAATGTAAAGAAGAAAGCCAAGAGGTCAGAGCTAAGAGCCAAAACCTTACCCTTCCTCCTGCAGTGGTCCTACTTCTCCGAAGGAGCCGGTACTTCCTGTGTTAAAGTCTTTATATAGTCTCTGTTCTGCCTTCTCATTGGTTGTAAACCCAACCACAGGACTGCCTCATCACGTCCTGTCTGTATAGACCTCCAGGTGTTCTATGGTTGGTATTGAGATTAAAGGCATGTGTATCCAATGCTGGCTGTATCCCTGAACACACAGAGACTTACCTAGCTCTGTCTACCAAGTGCTGTGATCACAAGCGTACACCACCACTGCCCTGTTTTCCTATGGCTTGCTAATAGCTCTGACCCCCAGGCAACTTTATTTATTATACAAATAACATTTTGGTACAAAAGAAAATATCACCATAATATTGTGTATGTCATTTCAAATTACACTACAGAGCTATGGTAGCAGAGACAACACAGTAGGGCAGAAAAACTAGACATGTAAAGCAGAGCCTGCACAGATAAACCCACACAGCTGAAATTGTCTTTTTTTAAAAAGTTGTCCTGGGCTGGAGAGATGGCTCAGAGGTTAAGAGCACTGGCTGCTCTTCCAGAGGTCCTGAGTTCAATTCCCAGCAACCACACGGTGACTCACAACCATCTGTAATGAGATCTGGTGCCCTCTTCTGGCCTGCACAGAATACTATATACATAATTAATAAAAATTTAAAAAATAAAATAAAATAAAAGTTGCCCAAAACACGTTTTAGAAAAAAAAATCTCACGCGAGTGATGTGGGAAAACTGGATATCCACAAGCAGAAGGATGTAAAATGGAGAAAGTCTTTTCTAGCTATTTATCCGGCAGCTAATATCTAATATCTAAAATACATAAAGGAATGAAACACAAAAGAACAGATAAGCTAACCAATAAATGGGCAAATGAACTGAACAGACACTTTTAAAAGAAGAAATATAGCCAAGTGTGGTGGCGCACGCCTTTAATCCCAGCACTTGAGAGGCAGAGACAGGTGGATCTCTTGAATTTGAGGCCAGCCTGGTTACACAGTCAGTTCCAGGATAGCCGGGACTGTACAGAGAAACCCTGTTTGAAAGAAAATAAAGGAGGAGGAGGAAGAGATACAGATGGCAAACGAAAACATGAAGAAAAAATCCAGCATCTTTAGCCATCAAGGAAATGCAGGCCTATCTACATTGAAAGCCCGTCTCCCATGCATCAGAGTGGCTGCCATCAGGAAAACAAACGAACTGACTGATGAGGCTTCGGGGCTCAGGTATGGCTTACACATTGCTTGTGGAAAAGTAAATTAGTTCAGCTGCTATGGGAACCAGTGTAGAATGTGCTCCAAAGCTAAAGCTGGAGTTACCATGTGACCCATCTGTACCACTCAGGAGAATAGTCAGACCATAGCAGAGAAACCCATGCCCGTGGTGCTGCGGTAACAGTCACTGTAATCGAGTTATGGACCGGGTGCAGGTGCCTGTCAGTGGACGAGTGGTTATAGAAAGTGTGGTGTGTACGCTGGCATGGTGGCTCAGGTCTGTGACCCCAGCCCCTGGGGTGGGGGTATTAAGGCAGGAGGATTGCTACAAATTTGAGGTTAGTCTGGGCTAAATAGTGTGTTCCAGGGCAGCCTGGGCTACAGAGTAAAATCTTGCCTCAAAAAAACAAAAAACCAAGGGACTGAAGAGGTGTCTCAGAGGTCAAGTACACTTGCTGCTCTTGCGGAGGACCCGGATTTGGTTCCCAGAGCCCACATAGTGGCTCACAACTCTCTGTAACTGCAGTTCCCAGGGATCCAGTGCCCTCTTCTGGCCTCTTCAGGCACCAGGCACACATGTGGTATACTTACCTGCATACAGACCACTTATACATGTATAAAAAAAAAAAAAACCCAAAACCAAACCAACCAAACAAAACAATTAGCTGACAACCAAACCAAAATCAACAAAAAAAGAGAAAAGTAAAAACTAGAAAGAAGTCACAGAGGGGTCTCACTCCATGATCAATAACGACAAAACACATCATCTACAGTCGAGTGGGTGGGACTAGAGAGCATCACGTCAAGACAAATGAGACAGACCCCAAAAGATGAACATCACATACATTAGTTACTTTTCTCATTGCCACAAAATACCAGACAAAAGCAACAGTATGGAGGAAGGGTTTGTTCTGGCTCACGGTTTGAGGGTACAGCCCATCCTGGCGGGGAAAGTGGGGCAATGAGATCAGCTCTCGGCCTCAGGAGCAGGAGGCAGCCGGTCACTCTTTCTGCAGCTGGCAAACAGAGAGAGAAAAACGCTGCTGCCCTTTCTTTTTTATTCAGTTGAGCCTCCTGCCTCCAGCCTATGGGATGGTGCCTTGCACACTCGGGTCCCCCCACTCAGTTAAGCCTCCAGGATAACACTCTCACAGACACACCCAGAGGTGTGTCTCCTAGGTGATTCCAAAGCCAGTCTAGTCTGGACTGAAGTCACCATTCTGCAAGCTGTTTTTTCTCTTATGCAGAATCAAGAGATGAAAGCAGGATCTGGGTTATTTGGGAAGAGGAAAGGGACCAGCGTGTGTGTGTGTGTGTGTGTGTGTGTGTGTGTGTGTGTTTGTAAGGGATAATGGAGGGAAATGGAAGTGAACACAAACTATGTTACATATACAGGTAAAGATGTCACAATGAAACCTATCACTCTATACAGGTTAGATATCAACAAAAACAACAGACTGTGGTGATATTTTATTTGTGCTGAAATGTGGTGATATTTTATTTGTATGTTAATAAATAGAGTTTACCTAGAGGTCAGAGGAAATAGCAAGCCTAAGTAAACACAAAAGTCAGGCAGTGGTAGCACACGCCCTTAATCCGATCACTTGGCAGGCGGGGTCTCTGTGTGTTCGAGGCCACACTAGGGAACAGAGCCAAGTGTGGTGACACATGCCTTTAATCCCAGTACCAACCATAGAGACCTGGAGGTCTGTGACAAGGAAGTGAGGTAGCTGGGCTAAGATAGCCAATGAGAGGGCAGAACAGCAAGGCAACAAAAGCCTGGGCAGACAGGCGGTCATGGCATTGGGAAGCTGCAGAGCTGGTGAGTTGAGGTTGGTTGGTGGCTCTCACTGTTTCCCTGATCTCTAAGGCTTTCATCCCTATATTTGGCTCCGTGTTTTTATTTAATAACACCGCTTAGAAATTTGGCTACAGCAGACCCTGGACACCCAAAGCTTTCTGGCTTCTATACTGGAGCGTTAGTTGTTGGGGACATTTTGAGAGTGCTCTTGAGCAGTCTTTGCAGGTGAGGTGACTCCTGGCTGCCTTTGTTTTTAGGGCTCTGTGTGAATTTATTGAGAGGAGCCTTGTATCTTAAATACCTGACACTACCCGGATGGTCACTGTGTTGACTCTCCTTACCCTCAAACACCAATTTCTCACGTCCTGAAGGTCAATCAGCCGTTCATACCGAGAGCCTCCGAACGCTGTATGACTCCAGCCATCACCTGTTTCTCCAGTTTCCTTTCAGCAACCCGGGAGAGAGAATGTATGTTTTTATCTCAGCTCCCCCAGTCACTCTGCAGGACATTTGGGTATCAAGTCAACGCTTGTGTAGCTCCCTGGAACCCTTGTCCTTGCTGGTGCCACAGTCCCGCCTCCCTCAGCTGCGGCATCTTTGCTATAGGCTTCTCCATCTCCGAGAGGCCATTCTCTCTGGACTCCTGGATGCCACACGGTCTGCTTAATCTCTCAATCCCGAGGCCCCCTTCTCTCTGCTGACCCTTGCCTTTGATCTCACACAAGCCATTTTTTTAAATACCTCCCATGTGTCATTGCCCTCACCTCTGTATCTTGGCTCTAGAACTTTCTTCCTGGCTCCAGACCCATAGTAAGGTGAGAGTCTCACAGGCATCTCAGGTCTCTGCTGCCTCAGGTTGGACATTTAGGGCTCATAATTGATTCCTTCCCCATCTGGTTCTCCCAGCATATTCTGTGTTATCTCTGCCTCAAAACACAAATTTCTGGCTATTACCCAAGTGTCTGTACCCTTCCCGTAGCTCACATTCTGAAATTCAAACCTCTCAAGGAAGGGAATATTATGCCATGGGACCTTTGTAGGCTGCTTCTGCTGTGAAGATGGGGCCCTCGAGAATGGGCTCAATGCTTTATTAAAGGGCTTCCAGGGGGAGTTCCCCATGCCCTCTGGCATGTGAGGGCACATCAAGGGGTCTACAGCACCCCAGTCTTGGATTTCCTAATTCCAGAAATAACTTCTCCTGTTGGTAAGCCACGCAGGTCAGAGTACACTCACTTCTTAGTCTCTGTGGGGAATTATTCCAGGGCCCTGGAAGATGCCAGCACCCTAGATACTCACATCCCTTTTACAAACAGTGAAGGATTTGTGTGTGGCCTACATATATCCTCCTGAATGTCAGGTCATCTTTGCAGAATCCGCCCTAATACAAAGCAAATGCTTTGCCAACAGTTGTCAGACTATATTTTTTTTAGGGGATAATTTGAAAAAAAAAAAAGGGGGGGGTCTTCAAATGTTCAATATAGATGTGATTTTCTTCTAAATGTTTCCAGCCCACAGGTGGTTGAACCCATGGGTGTGGAACCACAAATACAGAAGAGGGCCATCTTATTCTGCCACATCAGCCAGATGTGACTGCCATTTCCTCCGCCTACTGTGTCTCTTGACTCTGGCCCCTGAGGGCAGCCCTTGAACCTCTGTCATGGACCCCATGAGAGTCTTCTCCGAAGACTCTGTCATGGACCCCATGAGAGTCTTCTTCACCTATGGGATCAGGTGCTGGGCGTAGAATGCAGATAAGACCCACCTGTCCCTGCCTTCTCTCTTTTAATGGGGTAAGTTTGAAAGATCCAGTGATAACAGGTAAATGTGAAAGGACACGAGGCTGCTGGTGTGGTCACGTGAGGTGGCTCTGGAGCAGCTATGCCTAGACTGAGGCATTAATACGAATAGTGCAGGCTTCTCAGGCCCCGAGAGCTTCTGGTGTAGAATGAGAAGCTGGGAAGGATTACAAGTCTAGCAATTCTATAATCTGGTTTATATGTGAAGGAATTTCCTCCCACGGCTGGGTGGACAGTGACTTAGGAAGGACTCAGGAGACTCAGGAAGCACTGTCTGGTCAGGCCATCTGCTCAGCTCTTGGTCCAGGGAGTGAGACCTGCCTGCATGAGCCGCCGGGCAGGACTGGGAGGCAGCTCCCCTGAGAACACTGAGTGCTGCTTTGGATTTGTGTTTACTGTGGGCAGCTGAAAGTGTGGGAAGTCAGACTGTGGATAAGGAGGGACAAGCACTGAAGCATTCCAGGGATGACCTCAGGGATGCAGGCAGGTGTGTAAACACTATCCTGACTTTTCCGGCATCCCCAAGGGTCCTGGTGCCACTTTCCCTCCAAGATCCTGGGGTGTCTGTCTTCTGCAGACCGAGAACATAAAAAGGGCTGTGGACACTGGCATGTTTACTGAATGGGAGCTAACACAGGGTAATCCTTTCTGGATTTGGGAGGGTATACACTAAGAGGCGGGAGCTATCTGCCAGGGGTTCTCCAGGCTAGAATGCTTATGAAGCTGTGCTCCACATGGCCGACTCTGAGAAACCACCGTGGGATCAGGAGCCAGACCCACAGATGAAACTAAGCAGTGTTGAAATGGCGTACTTCCCAGTCACCATGAAGGGGCCTGACCTTTGTCTCCTGTCCTTAGAGGCTTCTAGACTCAGAAAAATCTTTCCCTTGGGCACAGCTAGCATGCTCCACGCTTCCTGCCTGCTTTTCCTCCCCAGAACCCTTCCAGAGTAGAGGGAGAAGCCAGCCAGAGGCAGGTGGTAGAGGCTGCGCATTCACACCACAAGGCTGAAGCCCGTTTCTGTGACCATGAGACCTAAGTCCGTCTTGGAACTTCCTCCCCATCTCTGTCTCCCTCACCCATTGGGTAGTCATCTATGGAAGTGAGGGAACGTTTATGTGGTGTCTACTGAAAGCCAGGTGCTGTTTGCACATTAGGGCTTCAGTAGCAAACTAGATACCAGCCTTGTTCTTGAGGAGCAGAATGTTGAATGATTATAGATTAACTCAGCCTGATGGAGTGGGTTGGCTGGAGCCTGCCAGGGAGAGAGCTTCTGGAAGAAGTCATATGGAAATGGGGTTAATAGAAGTGAGTGAATGGAGGTGATCCAGGCAGTGTGTGTGTGTGTGTGTGTGTGTGTGTGTGTGTGTGTGTGTGTGCCCAGAGTGGGTGGGAACCTTCCAGACAGAGAGGAGCATGTGACCAACAGGTATGACTCTCGATCCACAAACCCAGGCATGCATGACATGAACTTTCTTCAACATATTTCCTGTTCTGAAACTCCCTTCCCCTGGGGTTGTCCCCATTTTCACAAGGTCACAGCTAAGGGCTTGGATAGTACCCGTGTATTGATGAGAAACAGGCAGAGAACCCAGGAGTCCATTTTCTAGTCTGTCTGTTGCCATGGTAATTCAGACTAGTGGTCCCCCATTTCCTATTTGCTTCCTGCCCTGGGCATCTTTCTGTGGAACTGAGAGGGAACAATTCCAGACAAGGAGGAAGTGACAGCCTTCGGCATGCTGTGGGGGCTCATTCCAGATGGGCTCAGGGAGATGCAGCCCGGTGCTGGCAGCAGAGGGGGCACAAGGGAAGTTGGAGCATCAGGGCTACAGAACCCCAGTGTCCTGTGCGTGGGAGCCTGGATTTGATCTTGATTCCAAAGGTAGCTGTCAACACTTACAAAATGGCTGAAAGCCATAAAAAACCCTGCGTACTGACTTCTCACGCTCCAACCCCAGTTCTTTCCCACCACTGGGGACCCTTACAATTTCACTGTGGCCAGACCATGCACCGGAAGGTGGTCTGGGTGTCTTGCTGCTCTGCTGCTGGAGAGCCTGAGGGTAGGAAGTGCCGTGAGTGCTGGCACCATGTAGAGTCCAGAGCCAGTATCTTACCCACACCCCAGGGCATGCTCCTTCTTCTCTTGCAGACAAGTGGGGATGGGTGAGTGGCCCTCAGGGAGTCGCTCTCCTTCAATCTGACACAATGTCTTAGCATTAACAGGCCACTGCTCAAGGGAGAGGCCTCGTTGGTGGGTCCAAGCCTTTTCTTGATTAGGGTAAAGAGGGGGGTAATAAAAAGGGACTATTTAAAATGAAGCATTTAAAAACAATTCCTGAGAGTGTCAACCTTTCCTCCAAATCCTTTTCAAAGGAGGGGGTAAGGTCTGATGGATCCAGGCAGGAGGAAGTTGCCTCCAGGCCTTTGCATATGCTGGCCATCTGTCTGGCACACTTTCCTGCTTGTCTCTCTCTGAGGACCAACTGCTCACACTTTAATGTGGTGATATATTGTGTCCCCCAATATATTGTGCACCCTAATAAAGCTTATCTGGAGATCAGAGGAAAAAGCCAGCCACTATATTAAACATAGAAGTCAGGCAGTGGTAGCACACACCTTTAATCCTCCTAGGAGGCAAAGATTCATCGAGATCTCTGTGAGTTCAAGGCCACACTGGGGACAGAGCCAGGCATGGTGGTACATGCCTTTAATCCCAGCACTAACCATAGAGTTCTGGAAATCTGTACAGACAGACAGGAAGTGATGTAGCTGGGCAGAGAGAGGAAGTGAGATGGCAGGGACAGAAAGGCATATAGGCGTGAGTATACAGGAAGTAGGTCTCTCTGGAGGCTGAGGTGTTGGTGAGGTGAGGTTGACTGTGGCTTGTCCTATTCCTCTGATCTCTTGGTTTTCACCCCAATACCTGACTCCGGGGTTTTTATTAATAAGACTGTTTAGCAATTCGTCTTACACTTTAAGAAGCACTTCAAGGCTGCTCTGGAAGGCTCTGGTGACCCACTCAGCTTAGGTCTGGGCCCCTCCATGTCCTAGGCTTACCCAAGCCACAGCACCGGCTTCTCTTGTAGTATCCGCTTCACATCTGTCCTTGCCTTGGGCAGTGAGGCCCGAGGGCAGAATGGAGTTGTGTTAATTAGCCATCTCGTTGTTGTATGAGGTGCTGGAGATGGAACCTGGGGCCGCATACAAATTAGGCAAGTGTTCTGCTCTGAGCTACACCTCCTGTCCCCAAGTGTCCCTTGGATCTTTTTCTTTAGAAGAGGTCTCCTTTCGACAGTTATGACTTCACGCACCTGTCTAGAACTTTGTTGAATTAAACAATCATCATTTTCATAATATGGCAACACTATTTGGTCCATATACAACTATGAATGTGTTGCTGTAATCCTGCAGAGAAACAAATTAAGAAAATAAAACATCTCCTCACTTCCGCCATTCCTCTATCAAGACCACTTTGGTTAACACTTCAATAAATACCTTTAGCATTATTACATTTGTTTACTTGTGTGTGTGTGTGGGGGGGGGGTGTGGGTGTGTCACCATGGGGCACATGTAGAGGTCAGAGGACAGCTGGCAGGACTCAGTTCTCTACATCCACCATGCAGTCTCAGGAATCGAACTCAGGGCTTCAGCCTTGGTAACGACTGCCTTTACCTGCTGAGTCATCTTGCTGGCCGGCCCTCAGCTTTCTATGAACACATCTCTTTATTTTATTGTTAGAGTACTGGGGATTGAACTCGGGGCTTCCAGTGTGCTGAGCATGTGTGCCCTCCTCCCCCACCCAGAGCTACACCTCCAGCCTCTGTGTATCTATTTTATTTTGGGTTTTGATTAATATAACATTTATTTTAATCACATCATATTGCGCAGATGTTTTTGTGACGTCGTACCAAAGCTAGTCCCATGAGAGTGAATCTCAGACTTGTCACTGTAAAGTTGGAGAAAGGGGCCCTTGGCCTGATGTTTGGAGGATGTGGCCTATCTGCCCGAAGGCCATTGTGTCCCTGAGAGAGCAGGCTGGCACTGTCATGGCTGTTGCCACCCAGCCTGCCTGGTGCATGCACCACTTCCTGGTCCCTGAGGATATGGTTATCCTGAGATCCTACACTGGTCTCAGTTCCTCCAGTAGGCTCCCACCCCAATGCTAGGCCATCCAAAACCAGCCCCAATGTCCCCCTGACATTCCCACCTCATGTTAACATAGACCTGCAAAGTCAGTCACAGGATTTTCGCTTTCCTGGTTGCTGGGTGTCACCTGGAGGATGTGCTGGATGCAGTGGAAGAGTTGCTCTGGATTTGATTGGAGGGTCGGCGTCTTATGCGAGCGGGAGGAGATGCCACATCTCATCCTGACCGCAAGAGGGCGATAATGCCTCATCTTCCGAAAAGAGAGCCCCGGTTCCTTCCCTTCCAACTGCCCAAAGCCCCTTCCAACTTCAGGTTCACGGCTTTCCCGAGGCCAAAGTGCGGGCTGTCCCTGAGGAGGAGCCCTTGGGTCGCCCCAGGGAGGAAGCCTGCTCGAAAGCCATCAGGGAATGACATCTGGGGACGTCTTGGAGAAGAGCCTGGTGAGGCAGGAGAATGTCAACTTGGACTGTTGCCTCAGCCCCAGCGGCGCGCCAACCTGCTGCCCTCTGCCCCTTGGCCTGGCATCCCCTTTCTGCCGGCGGGAATCAGGACGGTCTCTCTGCTGGCCAACTGCTGCCCTGCCTCCAGCGCCTGGCTTTTCTGAAGCCTCGGGGGAGTCTCCCCGCAAGTTCGGGCATCTGTACAGCCGCCACAGCAGCTAAAACAAGGCACCTGTGGAAAGGCATCCCTTGAACAGGCCCATTTGTCAGGGGACAGCCAAATGGGGCCCATGTGGAGGCAAGATTGGCACAGAGAGGGAGGAGAGTGAGAGCGAGCAAGGGAAGTGTCTGGATGGTTTGGTTCCCTTCTAGCGACTTCCGATGTCTGTCCCGGGCTGGCTCAGGAACCCCCGCTCCCGCCCCGCCTCCGCTCCGGCGGGGGCATCTCTTTCCCACTGAGGTGGGCTGACTATCCCCGGGGGCAGTGCAGAGGTTGGAAGCGATGGCTGGGGCGCAGGCAGCTGGATTGCCTTCGCTGGGGAAGGCCTGGCCCTTCCCACGCCTCTCCTGGAATGCGAGACTGCTCCTGGGAGTTGAGCGAAAGTGTGACTTTCCCTCTAGAGTCAGGAGGTCAGCCTCCCAGGCCTGGACCAGCATTCTTGACCAGGAGCCAAAATAAACAAGGGGCAAGGGGCCAGGGCCAGCTCAGAAGCAGGCCTGGTAAGCCCCTGTCTCGGCACCCAGGCACCCAGTTTTCGTTCTTTGTGGGAAGGAGCTGCGCTAGGTTCAGAGGCTCCGTTTGGTGGGGGTGGGATGGAACTCAATAGCTCCATCATGTGGAAGACTGTGCTGGGAGCGCAGCTGCGCATAATCCTGGGAGTGCAGCCACAAAACCAGATGAAGAAGGGAAGCTCAGCAGGGTTGTCGCTGGTAGAGGGTTGGGTGAGCAAGCAACTGCCTAGTCCCCAATATCCACAAGAGACATCTTCTAACACCCCCGTGGATGCATATCCAAGTACACGTGCTGCGCTAACTCTTCCTCCCGGCCCTGCAGCCTCGGGGACAGCAGTCACTTGCCCTGCATGGTTCCTGTCCCAGGTACTGCTTTCACCCAACTGCTTCTGCTTTGGACCATTATGAAGCACGTCGGGTTTACTCAGCCCGAGTCCTGCCCTACTGGGACAGTGGCTCTGACTAGCCTGTTAACTTTGCAGTGACCTCAGGCTGGGCAGCAGTTACATTGTGGACACTTGGGAGAATGAACAGTTTAAACATATGGGTTACTTATTACCAGAGTGCTCCATTTTGGTATTCAGACCAACGTTGACTGTGGGTAACTGAAACCACAGAAAGGATAAAGAGAGCCCTGTAGCATTGATTACATGATATCACCATGACATAACCCACAAGGTGGGAGGTGCCCCTCCCTCCTCAGAAACCCAACAGGCTTAGAGAGGGAAGTAACCTGTCCAGGGTCTCACCTAGAAGCAACCTGGACCCCCTTGAGTGACTCTGCTCCCTCGTCCTCCATGCTGGACCCCATCAGATGCTCAGAGCGCGTGCGCTAGCTGGGACACCAAGACCTAGGCTACATGCCCACCCAGAGGTGAGAAGATGAACTTTAGTGAGGGGCCTCCTCTTCATGAACGGCTCTAGGGTGCAGTTACACACACAGAGTGGTTTCTGAGACCCTTGGAGAGACCTCCCACCCTAGGGGGATAGAGCAGGTATACGGGCTTCAGGCCTGGCTAGCGACTCCGGAGCTGATCCTGTGTTGCCCAAGCAGCTGGGGTTGTGGGAAAGGGCCTCAGCCACAGTCTGGGGAAAGATGTCTAGGCCTAGGCAGGCCACATTTGGGACAGCAGGAAGAGAAAGGGACCATGACTGGTGTCTCCTCCCTCAGATTTTTGGAAGCTTTTCCCTGGGTACATTTAATAGCCAAGGTCAGATTCTGTTCCCAGAACTGGATGCCTGAAATACTCATATTTTCCACACCCCCATATAGGAGCCAAAACAACTTCCAGGACCAGACTGAGCTACAGAAAACCTAGGTGAGACCTTGGCTCTGGGAAGGTGCAGTGGAACCCTGGGTCCAGACATGGTCTACTGATGCTCTGTGCCCATCTGGGTTCTAGACTGGTTGGGGTCATTCTGTTCTTTTTCCTTCCCTCCCTCTGCCTTCCTCTCTCCTGGAGATTTACCCACAGGCCAGCTGGGCTGCAATGAAAGAGCCAGCCTGTTTAAGCTTGCCTCACATCTCTCCTCACAGCTCTGCCCTCCGTGAGGCCCTTCTTCCTCTGTACTACATGTGAGAATACTTGTGAGGTGGGGATGGGGGGGGAGAGTTGTGATAAGATGCCTCACTGGGACTAGATCCCGGGGCATAACTATGATGCCAGAGAAGAACCCTTTGGGCTGTGCAGAAAGGCATAGAGTTACCATGTCTTTCTTGATTTTCTTTTCTGTCAAATGCAAAGTGACGGTGAGGCCTACTCCAGAGTTTTTGTAAGGACGTGCAGATGAAATGGAAGTCTTTCACATGTAGGAAGTGCTCACTAAATGACCCCTTATTATTAGCTCTTTGTGGTACTCAGTGTGTAGGACCCCAGGGGTGAGGGCAAGAGAAGCTTGTGTGCGTGTACTATGGGCAAACTCCAGGTTGGCTCAGTTTCCGACTGCAGGAAGTGGGGCCGGGGTGCTGGCCTCACACATTCAAGCACTCGAAGAGAAAAAGGAGAGGACACGGGGAAGTGTGCCTGACGGAGAGAAAGAGGGACACTGACCGCTTCTTATTTGCATTGCTGTGATAAAGCCACTGTGACCAAAAACAACTTGAAGAGGAAAGCGTTTATTTCATTTTACAGCTCACAGTTCACAATGAAGGGAAATCGGGACAGGAACTCAAGGCTGAAACCTGGAGGAAGGAACCGAACCAGAGACAATGGAGGAACACTGCTTGCTGGCTTGCTATCTCGGCTTGCTCAGCCTGCTTTCTTATATACCCCAGGACCACCCGTCCAGGGCTGGCGCTGCTCGAAGTGGGCTGGACCCTTTCACATCAGTCATTAATCAAGAAAATGTCCCAAAGACTTGCTTGCAGGCCATCCTGCTGGAAGGATGCAGTTCCCTCCTTCCAGATGGCCCTGGCTTGTGTCAAGTTAACAACAACAACCAACATGTCACCAAACGATCCGTGACCTTTGTATCTGGATGGGCCTGTCCTCAGCCCAGTAACACGCTGGCCCAAACTGGTCTGTTTATGGGTCTACTCACCCCTCTAGGGAGGTGGGCTTTAGAGAGCAAAGGACCCCCGGCTTGGTGTCAGGTGTGGGCATGTGACAGAGACTGGTTCAGGGACCGGGCTTTTGTTCCGTTGGGTCAAAGGAAAGAAAGCTTTGAGACTTTTCCAGAAACTTCTGTAGAGTCACTGTGATGGTTAATATTAACTGCCAGCTTGATGAGATTTAGAATTCTAGAGATAAAACTCCAGATAAGCCAGTGAGAGATTTTCTAGATTAGCTGCTGAAGTGGGAAGCTCCTGACACACTGAATAAAAAGAGGGAAATGGGCTGAGTACCAGTGTTCATCTCTTTCTGCTCTCTGACTGTGGGCTCAGTATGGCTAGTGCCCACCTGATCCTGCCACCATACCGTCCCTGACATGATGGACTGGGTCCCCTGGAACTATAAGCCAAAATGACACCCCCTTCCATTGTCAAGTATTTCTTCACAAAGATGAGACCAGTCACTAATACAGAACATTGGTACTAAGAAGGGGGCTTGTTACTGTAAGGAACCTGACCATGTGGCTCTTAGGCCTTTGGAAGTGTTTTTAGGAACAGTGTGGAAGCATTTGGAACTTTGATCTAGAAAAGCCCTTGAGCGCTGTCAGCGGAACTTGATGGGCTGTTCTGGTGGGGGTTTGGAAGACTGGGAGGCTGAAAGAAATACTGAAAAGTGGAGGCCTTGCTCACGAGGCTTGAGAGGAACACAGGCTTTATTGACAGCTGGGCTGGAGGTCATTCGTGTGGTAGTCTGACAAAGAGTCTGGTGTTATCTCTATGTGCTGCATGGGTTGAGTGGGGCCGAACACAAGAGTGAAGAGTCATTTGTTCGGCGAAGGCCATTCCAAAGCAGGACAACACTCAGGCTGTGGTGTGGTTATTGCTCAGCGTTCTTATCCAGGTCTACAGTGAGGGGGAAGGGGGCAACAAGGGGAAGGAGAAACATTTAAGAGTCCAGTTTGTTGAAGAAAAGATCTTGAGTAAGTTTAAAGTCGCAGCCAAGGCGCATACTGCAGAAGTGGCTGTCACTGATAGGGGGACTTCCCGCTGTACCAGGACAATAGGAAAGGAGCTTTGATGACTAGGCTCACCTACCAAATGTCCTCTACTGTGAAATGCAACTTCACTTGAGAGGGAAAGTCTAAATATGCTGACGGAGAATCCTGCTCCTGAAGGCGAGTGCCCATGGGAGTGACTCCCCGGGTCAGCATACAGAGAGGATGCAACTGTGGTTCAAAAGGGCCAGACTCCATCCCCAGCCAGCAGCAGAGTTTGGCAGCAGCATCTGCATGGCTTTGTACACATGGAAGATTTAAGATGGAGGGGGATCATGGAGTCTTGTACCGTGGTTCCAGAGAGATGCTGAGACCAGTTAATGTATGTCAGGGTTGGAATCCCTGCAAAGAGCTCCCAGGAAGGCTTCGTGTGAAGCTGCGAAGGTGAAGCCTGAACAGCTGTGGAGACTCCAGGATAGTGCAGATACTGGAACCGTGGGCTGTCCACTGAAGAACGCTGAAGGCATGGAGTAGTGCTAGCTAAAGAGAGAGGGTATGTATACGCAAGGGGCGAGGGTGGGAGTGTGTCTCCCTAATCCCTTTGGGAGCCAGATGGTTCTGTCATGAGTCCCAGATGACAGAGATGGAGCTGCGGGATTTGGTGTTGGCCATGATGGGTCTGGGTCTTGCTTGGGTTCAATTATTCCTTGCTATGTTTCAATTTCCCCTTTCGATTGGGAATGTTTATTGTGTTCCGTTGTGTGTTGGAAGTATGCAATTTGTTTTATTTACTTTTTATTTTTATAGGAGCTCACATTGAAGTGATTACCTTGAGTCTCAAATGAGACTTGGGCTTTTAAATAGTACTGTACCATTAAAGACTACGGGACTTCTGAAGTTGGACTGAACGTGTGTTTTATTATGAGATGTCCATGAGCATGCAGGTACATGGGGCTGAAGATTAAGGCTTAAACATGTTATGTTCGGGTATTAAGTTGACAAGGGGTGGGTTTGAGATGGTTAATGCTGACTTTCAACTTGACAGGTTGTAGGATCACTTTGAAGATAAATCTTTGGATGTGTCTATGAGAGTTTTTTAAATTAGGTTAAAAATGGAGGTGGAAAGACCCACCCTAACTGTCATACGGAATGAAAAATGAGAGAGCAAGCCGAGTCCCAGAATTCCTTGCTCTCTGCTTCCTGACTGCAGATGTAGTATGAGCGGCCCTCTCTTGTTCCTGCCACCATATCCTGTTCATCCCTAGAAACTGTGGGCTAAAACAAACCATTCCTTCCTGAAGTTGCTTTTGACAGGGATTTTCTCCACAATGGGACAGACTTCTAACACGTTTACTAAGTCGGCATGACAGGTTAGGTGCCACTGGGGCCACCTTAATGGCCACAGGCAAACCCGCCTCGCATGACACTAACCTAGAAGAAAGCAGAATAGAGAAACAGAGGCAGATGTAGATGGATACCTGGGTCCAGCTCTCCCTGAAGCCAGCAAGAACTGACAGGTTCAGTGTGTTAAATTAATAAAATTTCCCTCCCTTTTTGCTCTGAAGTTGGCTTTCCTTCTCCCCTCTCCCCCATCCATCCATCATCTATCCTATCCTATCTATCTATCTATCTATCTATCTATCTATCTATCTATCTATCTATCTATCTACCTATCATCTATCTATCTATCTATCTATCTATCTATCTATCTATCTATCATCTATCTATCTATCTATCTATCTATCTATCTATCTATCTATCCATTCATTTATTTTACAAGATCTCACAATGTATTCCAGGTCCAAAGAACTCAGGTTAATGTGATGATTTTTCTTTACTAAAAAAGTCCTGGTGTTCATGAAAATGTCCCCCAGCCCCTAAAAAACAGGTGGTATCATGGGGGAATGGAGGGCCTGCGTTCTGAAAGGAAGCAAACACAACTGTGAATGGTTTTGCTTTGACAAGATCGACTTCTTCCTCTGGGGAGTCCTTGGTCTTTTCCTCTGTTAATGAGAACCTCAAAGAGGCCTTGCAGACATCCTATGATTATTGTGGTTTCTGTGGCTAGCTAAAGGCTGGTACATTTATCTTGCCCCATTGTTCCTAACACAGTGGTCCAGCTGGGATGTTCTGATAGATTGGGAAGAGCAGGACTCTGGACTTCCCTCACCTCCTCCCTTCCGTTCCTGGTACTGCTGCAAGCCCACGCCGGTCATCCGGGTCCTAAACCTGGACTACAAGGAAACCCAAGCAAGCCAGCCAGCCTGACTAACTCACCATGACTAAATGCAGATCCTAAACTCACACTGGCTGCCTGGGAATTCCAACGAATTCCAACTGGGGTCAGCTGCTCTTAGTGGGTTTTGCAGAACTGGAAGGTAATTTTCGCTCTAACCTCCAGCTTAAATGAACAGCCATACCTGCTTGCTATAGAATAGGTTAGAACCAGCTGGGAGGTGATGGCGCCTGCCTTTAATCCCAGCACTCAGGAGGCAGAAGCGGGTGGATTTCTGAGTTTGAGGCCAGCCTGGTCTATATAGTGAGATAGGAAAGAAAGAAAGGAAGGAAGGAAGGGAGGGAGGGAGGAAGGAAGGAAGGAAGGGAAGGAAAGCAGGGAAAGGCAAGGAATAGGAATAGGAAAAAAAGAAAAGAGAAAAAAGGTGGGCCCTGCAGGCAGCCACCATGAAGTGACTGCTCAGGGCAGCCCTCCCTGGCTACTTTTCTGTGGTGGTTGTGATGCATGGTCAGTTGTGGGGCCTCTGGGCTGCTTCCTCACATCCATCAGGTCAGATTGTGTGTGTGGTTTTATATTGTTTTCCCCTGGCTGACCTGGAACTTGTTATGTAGATCAGGGTGGCCTTGAACTGACTTCTGTCCTCCAAGCTTCTGTCCCCATGTCTTGTTAACATTCACATGTCCCTGTGTTGTAAGTCCCTAACATTTATTTCCTGTTGTGAGTGCTGGGCACTAGTGCACAGAGCATCTCCAAGCATGACCACAACAGTAGTCACACCCGCCCTGAAATCAAGTGACTCTTGATGTGCAGAGTCCTAACCAAGGTACCAGAGTCAGGCTGCCCTGGCTCCACACGACAGCTTCATAGTACCGTCTCATGGTTCACTCAGCCATTCCTACAGAGATGTCTGTCAGTTTGTCTGTCCAGGCACTCCTTCACTGCTCTGATATTTCCGGGAAAAGGGAATACCACACTTCTAGTCTTCAGGACCTAGGAAAAAACCAATGCATGTCCTGAGTCTGGCCAATCAGGGCCCACATCGCCCTGGTGCTAAGGTTCAGGAAGGGACACCACACGACCATACACGTTGCTCCACTAAGCCATGACGGGAGGCCGGATGCAGGCTGAGAAGTCAGGCAGTTCTGAGAACCTACCTGGTGAGGGATAAAAGGAGGGCAGGATGCAGAGCAATCTGCGCAGCAGCAGAGACTGTGTTCTGTTCTTCCCACCTGAGGCAGCTGGCTCCTTACCAAGTTAAGGCAGCACCCCGTTTGCTGCACACTTCAGGGTCTTGGTTTCCTGCCGCGCTAACCAATGCTGCTGCCAACATCACCACGATCGGAGCTCACCCTTAACGAGAGGATTTCTTTGCAGTATCTTTGCAGATGTGCAGAGACATGGTGAAAGGACTGTCGAGGCTCTTCGGACGCGGTGTCACCTGTTCAAAGGCTGGCAGGGTTTGCAGCCCTCCCTCCAGTCGCCAACACAACATTCAGCACACATACAAAAAACTGAATTCCGATGAGACTTTTTTTTTTTTAAATCAAGCCAGAGTTGTATTTGTTTTTCAAACAGGAAAGTTATGTTAATATAAAACAGATAAAAACAGACAAATATCAGAACACACAACACACAAAGATCAGCGCAAACCCTTCCCTGCTCACTCCCCAAGCTCTCAGGCCTTTAGTACAGTTCCCCAAGGCTAGACAGTACCGGACAGTCACAGTATTGAATTAGAAAGGACAGACATGTTTCAAAGGGTCTGTACACAGGTAGTGGGGGTAGGGTGAGGATGAACACTATCAGTCCAACGGCAAACTGCAGGAGACTCTCAGAGACTCCTCGCCAGCGTCTGGAGACCTACCACATCTGCTAGCTTCTTGTCCACTTTGAAGGGTTGCAATTTAAAGGATAAAAAGTGCACGCACACACACTTCCATAAGGCACGGACAGATTGTCAGACAGGTAGTTCCATCAGGGACTCAGGTGAGACAGTGAGACACTAAAGTATTGAGAAATGCTGGGAGGCCGTGTGTTCCTGAGCCGTGTCCCCAGCCAGGGCAGGATGGATGGAGCAGGGCAGTCACTGCTTCCCATGCTCCAAGGCTGCACAATGCCACTCTCAGCTGGGACTCGAGGCTCTCTGTGGCCCCCAGTGCCTGGAAGTAGCAGGAAGATGTCTCCCTAGAGACTCCCTGCTGGACCTGAAGGTGGTCATTAACTGATGGGGTCCTGGCTGTTTGGCAAGAACTCACTTACTACAAGGGACCCCCACAGAGCTAATGTGGGCATGGGAAGATTTGTGGGCATTTAATTAAATGGACCCAAGGCAACAGAACGGTCAAGAAAGCCCACGTGTTCCGCCCTGTCTTACCCTGTTGATGGCACCACTCTGGCATCAGGGCTGGGCACACCCTATGTTCCCTCCTCACATCCTGAGGGCACCCAGCAAATGATTGTCGGATGACTTTGTGTCCATATATATGTGATGCTATTTCACTAAACTCCCAGCTGCTTGTCCCCGGCTCCTGATCTGATCGGCAGTCTTTTAGTGAGAACCCACTGAGAGCTAGCGCCAGACCCAACTCCAGAGTGATCAAATCAGTTTATAATCTGGCTTCTGGCCTCCGGTCTGAGAACTGCTCACAGGCTTTGCCTTTGGCCCCAGTCCTTAACCTCATGTCCTGATCACGAGCCATGCTGGTGAGTGGATGTTGAACAAGTGGAAACGTGTCACAGCGCGTGAAGGACATCCAAGCTGCCCAAGAAGTCAACCCCAAGGCTCTTGGGATGCGGTAAGAGGAGATGCCCACTTTTGCTTGGGAAACAACCATTTTCCAGGAAGTTCCAGTGGGCAGGATATGGCTGCCATGAAGGGGGGGGGTCACCTGGCCTCCCTCATCCTCCTCTTCGCTTCTGAGGCTCACAGGGCACAAAATGGGCCTGGAAAACGGGGGGTGGGGTGCTGCCCGAGAGGGGAGTGGCCACAAGATCCCAGAAAGGGGTGGCTTAAGGTCCCTCTCCAAAGCAGCCCCACATGACACCCCAGTGCAGAAGGGAGGCAAATGCACGAGCCTTAGAGAATACTTGACCCTTCTAGGGTGTGGGCAGCAGAGGGGCTGTGGCCCAGAGCCTTCCGCACAGATGCAGTGCCCAGGCTCTGCAGAAAAGAAGACTCCGGTAGTACAGAGCTTCCTGAGAAGTGGGGCAGACTGGCCAGGACTAGATGCGGGGGGCATGAATCCTAGCCCTGCCACTTCCTGTTGTATGATGCTTAAGATTCTCACAGGATCTCAGATCTCACCCGCCAAACGAGGACAATACTGTATTTCCTAGATCCTGAGTACCCACTTCCCCGCAGCTGAATGTCTTTGAACCCGGAAGCTGCATCCCAGCATCCTGTGGCTAAGGTGGGTGTGACTTCTGCAGTTACTCATTAGAAGATGGTGTGCCTTCTAACCAGCCAGGTCTCAGATGGGACTCAAGGTGGCACTAACACCTGTACACGGGGTCCTGTCAAAGGTGTCTCTTTAACTCAGTGTGCAGGCATGTGAGAGGTGACAAGGAATGTGACTGGCTTCTTTCCCCTCCTGCCCCTTGTTGAGATGAGACCCATACACTGCCTCTAGGGCCTGACTCCATCTTTCAGAGCATTGGCAAACACCTGGCATTTAGAACAGAAACGGTCCCTTTGCTCTGTGGGAAACAAGGTAGCTATTTATAGTGGCTGCAGAGCAGGTTAAACAGGCCTGTGATGCCTTTCTGCCCTGCTAGCAGGTCACCAGGAGCATGCCTGGTTCACCCCTGGCTCTAGGACCTCAGCTACTGATTAGTGGCTGTGGGTGGCGCCTGCTGCAACGCTCGGGTCCGGCTGGGAAAGCAGGAGGCCAAGTGGAGCTGGCTCTCCCAGGCCACTGAGACTGTGGCAGTTAGAGACTACAACCAGGCAGGGCCATGGCTGCCTGGAAACCCAGTTACCATCACTGGTGACAAGGTAGCTCTGCCCATGCCCACTACATGGAGAAGCCAAAAGCTCGGCTGAGTAAATTGAGCAGGGTACCCAATGCGCCTGATTCTCCAGTTCTCCTCCAGGCAAACAAGGGTTCCTGCAGCTCTTTGAAAGATTTGACTGCATCCAGGTAGTGGTGGCGCACGCCTTTAATCCCAGCACCCAGGAGGCAGACACAGGCAGATCTCTCTGAGTTCGAGGCCAGCCTTATCTACAGAATAAGTTCCAGGACAGCCAGGGCTACAGAGAGAAATCCTTTCTCTAAAAAAAGAAGAAGAAAAAAATGCAGCTGCAAAGTGAAAGGGTGGAGATGCACCCTGCAGTCCCTAAGGAAAAGCCAGCTCTCAGGGGCTCTTGCTGGGGACAGGAATGGGGAAGCTGTGATTGGGCCAGATCCAGACACTCCCAGTCAGAGAAGCATGGCGCAGGCCCAAGGCCTCCAGCTACCTAAGCACACCGACTCCTGCTTAGGCTGCCGGCGGGTGGTCCACGGCTCCTGTCAAAGCCTGTTCCATGAACCTCACTTCTTGAATGCTTCTCTTCCCCCTCTTACTCCCTCACAGCTAGAGATGGACAGACTAGGAGCTGTGAGAAAAAGTTTCTGCTCACAAGGTGTCTCAAGCTTTCTCAGTGTGTGTGGGGGGGTCTCCCTAGTGCCCTGGTACCAGGCTTCCAAGTAGAAACCAAGAAACAGAGAGGCCAAGGAACTCTTCTAAAGGTCCAGCTCACAGAATGTAGGTGTAATCCCGAGCCTGCAGCTCCTCAGAAGTGAGGAGCATGCCTGGCCAGAGCATCAGCAACGGGAAGGTCTGGGAGCCTACAGAAACAGGTCTGGCTCAGTGAGAGGGGGCAGGGCCAGGGTCCTGGGAAATGCCAGCAAACAGGCCCAGGAGTTGGGGGCATTTCAGTCAGCAACTCACAAGTATCTAACAAGTGTATTAGTTAACACCTTAATACTCAACAGAAAAATGAGAGGGTCAGGACAAGGTCCAGATAGGGAGACTGGGTCTTCTGGCTTCTGCCAGCTGGTCACTGGGACATGCCCACAGCTCTCCTTAATTCTTCTTAATTCATAATGGGAGTTATGGAGCCGCCCCGGAGAACAGGAAGAGCATTACAAAACTCCAGAGCATGTGGGGCTGAGGGGCGAGGAGCTTACTGTTCAGACTGGGGACGGAGGAATCCTAGATGCTGGAGCTTGGGGCACCTGTCCTCAGCTGCCACGGGCAGGAAGGCACCTCCTAGTCTGAGTAAGCAGTGAAAGTCACCTGTGCTCTGCTCTTCTCCGCCCACCTTCCCCCTCAGCAGGAGCTGCTGCTTGGAGCTGTAAACAGTGAGTTATTTTTGCTTTCCTTTAGAAAATTTGAATGCCTCTTTCTATACCATTGAAGGAGTTCTGTGTAGGTTCAGGCCTCGTGTGTTCAAAGCTAGCTCACTGCAGAAAACCACATCCCCAGAAAGTGGACAACCGTCACATTAACATTTAGGCCCGGATTGCACATTCCTTAGTGTTAAATACCCTCCGGGAGACGACAGATCCCTGCACAATACATCCACACACACTCTCTCACTCATTCTCTCTCACTCGTTCTCTGTGCTGTCTCCCCCCACCCCAACACACACACTCAACCCAACCCCAAAGAAGCATTGCACAGACAGAGGGCATCCTTTCCCAGCTGAAGGTCACCAAGAGGCAGGTGATCTGCCAGGCAGTTCCTGAGCTGAATCTTGGGACAGGCTTTTGGGGGCAACACGTGTTTGAGCCAGAAGCAATGCTTGCCTGGGCTCTGGCCCCTGGGGCCTCATCTCCACACCTGTCCTGCCTTGCTCATCACTGCGGAGTGGCAGATGAGAGATGGCTTCTGACCTTGGGCTCCCTGGTAGCCATGGTGTCGCCCACCTAACAGGGGCTTCAGAAAGGTGACCTCGCCTTGGCCCAGCCAGCTGCATAGCTATGGCCTGTAGATCTTGATGACATCCTTGATGGGCCGCCGGCAGATGGGACAGCAGGCCCGCGCCTGCCTTCGGAGCCGCAGGCCGCAGCTGTGGCAGAGGCACATGTGTCCACACGTGTAGATGACTGTGTCCACCTCGCTGTCGAAGCACACTGTACACTCTCCATTCCTGCTGCCTGCTGGTTCAGGTGCAGAGAAGACTGGGGACACTGGGGGGCTCAGTGGGGAGCTGGGAGCTGTCACTGCCAGAAGGGAGATAGGACATCATTAATGACAAGGCTCTCAGGAGGGCTCTGCTGGGCGATCCCAAGAACGCAGTGCTCCCATGGTGGAAATGGGGCACAGTGTGAGTACAGTCCCATCTTCGTTTGTCTCCTGAGTTTTACCCGTTTTTGATACTGCTGTCCCCAAAAGCACAAAGGTAAACTGCCTTCATCAGCAGCCTTTGGGCCTCTCAATCTCCATATCTACGTTCCCGCCGAGCACAGCAGAAGATCAGATGCCATGGAAACCACAGCAGGGCTGCTCAGCCAGCAAAGGCCAAGGCTACTGGCACGGCCAAAGGAACCCCTGCCCCCTAGAGTTCCCCATGCCATCAGGAACCCCTGCCCCCTGGGGTTTCTGTTTCCTTACCCAGAGATGACTCCGATGCTGAGGAAGACTGGTTGACACCGAAGGTCACGTCTGAATCACTGTCATCCTGGGAGCCGCTGAAGGACCCCGATGGAGTTGTGGTCTCAGGACTGGACTGCAGGGTACCTGGGAGCCAGAGAGACTCTACTGGGGGTGGCACAAGCCCCGCTAGTCCCTGCTCCTCATTGCTCTGCACCCTTTCTTTCTAGGGAGTGGACTAGAGTGACCATCGGGGTTCTGCCATTGTGGCGGACGCCTGTGTTTTGCCTGCCCAGCCTCCATTCCTACGTGGGTGCATTCACACCGATATGGCTATCGCTCTCCTCCTAACTCAGAAACAGCCTTAGGATGCCGGGCCAGGTCCAGAGAACCTTCCATTCTTCAGTCCCATTGCGAGCCAAGGAAGAGCACACAACCCAAGCAAGGCCACCCTGCCACCACCATTAGAACGGTTGGGAAAGGAAAGATTCGTGCCACTGAGAGGGAAGCCTGGCACGGGCGAAGCCCCTCTGTGGCAAGGGCCTGATTGACTGAGCGTGGAGCCAGCACAGGGCTCGTCCTGATGATGCGCATTCATCGCCTAGACCTAGCTTTCCTGAATGCATCCAACAGACTCCCACGCTTGTGAGTTATACTACCCTTTGTTGCTTGGGGGGGGGGTACTTAGAAGGGGTTTTTTGTCACAGCTACAGGATCCCGGGCTGTGAGTATTTCTCCCTGCCCAAGCTCAATGCTAATTCAGAAAATATGACACTCCTTAGGAAGAAGAGCGATGCCCCTTTACTCTGCTTGATGGAAGGCCAGCTAACATAGCAGGAAGTTGGGCAACTGGTCTCAGGATGAAATATTACATTAGGTAGTTCAACAACAACAACGAGAAGAAGAATAAAGACAAAGTAATCTTAGCCAACAACCACAGACACCCTGCTCCTCCTCTGTCCTCCTTCAGACACCCAGGTTGTAGCTACAGCTATGACATGCTGTGTCAGACACCAGCTGAGGGCATGAAGAGCAGCCCATCATTTCATCCCCATGGCAACCTCACCATGTACACAGCAGTCTCCTCCACCCAGGATACTGAGACCCAGGTGAATGATATCTGCTCAGCACTTCAGGGCTGTGTGACCCTTGGTCTGTGAGATCTGCCCTTCTGCTGTCCTGCGTGTAGATGGGAATAATCACGTGGATCCACAGGACGCTTGGAGCATCGAGGGCAACGTGGTGGCAGGGCGGCTGTGCCTGCTATGAGCTGGGCTGAGAGGGTGGCACTGTGCTCTCTGGACCATTTGCTCCCCCAAACTTGGAAGGTACCCCCTCTGCTGCAGCAGATGTCACCCAATGCAGCTGCCCCTGTCCGCATCTCACACACAGTGGGTGGGTATCCCGTCCTTTGCTGGCCAGGCCCACAGCTTCTGGCCTCTGTCTTTCTGCTAAGGGCCAAGGCAAGAATCATCTCAAAACAAAATGGCTCAACCCTTCCCTCCACTCTCTGGACGTGTTGGGGTGCTGTTTCTCTTGCACATGTCAGTGAATTCCCCTTCTCTCTCATACAATTAATATGCACTGTGCATTTTCTACATAAAAAAAAGATCCTAATAAAATTAATCATACGGGAAATAAAAACTACACCCGCCCTCCAAGCCCTGAGAGCAGCCGGGTGCTAGAGGGAGCTCTTGTTGGGGACCTTGGGTCACTCACCCAGAAGACGCAGCTGGCCCGCTGCTCCGCCACGCACGGCGAAGAAGGCCCAGAGCGCCTGCGAGGTGTCCACGCACAGCAGGCGTCCCCGCGGGCGCCCGTTCACCGCCAGCAGTACGTCGCCGCCCGGCCGCAGGGTGAAGCTGAGCGCGTCGCCGCCGCTGGGGACCGGCCCGGCACGCGCCACCACCCAGTATTCCTTGCGGTCCAGCAGCGCAGCGGGGTCGGCGGGCAGCTCGGATGGCCGCAGTGCGCCGGGATCGCACGACGTGATGCCGAAGGCCACGGCCGCGGGTGCCGCCAGCCCCGGCCGGCCCACTTCCACGCACA
>CABHPQ010174341.1:0-34457 GCA_902168405.1 Peromyscus aztecus
GGCACCCGAGGCTTGGGGACACTTACACAGCTATAGACATGTTGGCCGCAGACAGGGGACTCACTTCGGCTACCTCCTTGGCTTTTTGTAGTGCCAGTTTCTGGTTGGCTGCCTCCTCCTCTTCTTGTTCATCCTAGAAAGCAAATGGGATTCCTGCTCACAAGAACAGGCCTGGGGGCCACTTCCCACCTTGCTGCCAGCCAGAGGCAAAAATCTCAAGTACTGAGAAACAAGTTTGGCCTGGACCTTAACCAGTTGGAACTAAGGTCCCCAGTCAGACTGGGTGGTGCAATGTACTGCCACCCCCTTGTCTACAGGCTGGCCTGGAACTTGTGATCGTCCTGGCCCAGCTCCCCAGTGCTGGAACAGCAGGCATGGCGAGCATGCCTGGCTCCCCTACCTCCATTCCCCCCTTCTTTTTTGGTGCCGGGGATGGACCCTGAGGCCTTGTGCCCGTGCCAGCTAGAACAGAGCTGTCACTGCACCCCTAGTCCTGTGTCTGTGGGTGTTCTGTGTTTTTCAAGCTGTTGAAATGCTCAGAACCAACTCCCTTAAACATCGGGTAGCCCCAGAGGCAGAACCACAGCTTTGTACCACAACTGTCAACAGTCCAGGGAAGGCAGCTGGGGTCTGTAAGATCTGTCTGCAGGAAGATGGGGGGAGAGGGGTGGGGGCTCTATGCGTCAGTCCATGGCCTAGATGGTTGGGGACTCAGAAGAACCATCAAAGGCCAGGTGTGCTGGTATACGCCTTTAATCCCAACACTTATGAGGCAGTGGCTGGTAGATCTCTATGGGTTCAGGCTGATCTACAGAGTGAGTTCTAGAACATCCATGGCTATGAAGTGAGACCCTATCTCAAGGGGGGGAGGGGAAGAGAAAGAAAAAAAAAACCCTATTAATGGAAAGACACAGAGAAAACAAGGAAGAAACAGAAAAAAACAAACCCACCAATAAGAGGAGCCATGGGGCGGGTTTGCAGGATGGCTGCCCCTACCTTCTGAATTCTTCTAGGGCCAGGAGTAACCTCTATCTTAAAATCTGTCAGTGACAAGGAGGTAGGGTGTCCCCTCTCCTGGCACCGTGCCTAGCATATTTTAGAACCAGGTCCTTGGAACGTCCGCCTCAGCACCACTGAAAACACAGGTTCCCAGGTCCCGGGCGGCACCTGCAGCCAGGGCTGCCTCCCGGAATCTGCATTTTCAGCAAGCGCCTGGGAGGGTACGTAGCACACTCAGGTTTAAGTATCTCTCTCTCTCTCTCTCTTTTGGTTTTTCGAGACAGGGTTTCTCTGTGTAGCTTTGCGCCTTTCCTGGAGCTCACTTGGTAGCCCAGGCTGGCCTCGAACTCACAGAGATCCACCTGGCTCTGCCTCCCGAGTGCTGGGATTAAAGGTGTGCGCCACCAACGCCCGGCGGTTAAGTATCTCTTATATCTCATGTGCAGTGGAGAAAACCACAAGTTGCAGATTCAGACAGCCTGGGTTCAAATTCCAGCCTTTCCACTTACTGCTGTGTGACCTTCAGCAAGTCTCTTAACTTCTCTGTCCCTTCTTCAACATCTCAACGTCGAAGACTCCACGACTCACCCCACTGCACTTTTCTCCTCAGAACCATCTGATAAACTGGTTTTACAAATGTGTCTGATTTCTAGCCTGTCTCTACAGCCTGAATTCCTGCTCCAACAGAGCAGGGCCTTTGCTTCATTCACGGTTATGTCCTCGGCCTCGAGGCCAGGGCTGTGCTTCCTGTAGGTGCCCGATGTGTGATTACTGGATGAGGGATGGTAGGTGTAAAGTGGGGCTCAAAGTGTCTCCCTTGGGGATTACAACTCTGTGACACGTGTGTCCAGTGGACGAAGGGGAAGACTGGGGTCTGTAGGGGAATGGCCACCTTCCCTTTGGAGTAGCTGGCCTGTCTTCCCACGCCAGCCTCCTGTATCTTGGATGTGCTCACGGCTGGATCGGCCTATGGTGACACATGCCAGCCAGCTTCATGGTGGCTGAACTCTTGGCTTTGTGCCTGGGGTGGGAGACTTCCGCTTTTCCCTGCCGGAGGTGGGGCTGGGAAATCCTCCCTCCCTCCTACCAGGGCCAACAGATGGAGGGTTGGCAGCCCCTACCCTGCAGCCCCAGTGTCTTGAGTTCTAAAGCACTGGGGATGAGGCTGTGGAGCTGAAGCTAGGGGAGCTCCAGGGCTGGCAGGAAGACCCTGCCTTCAAGCATTGTGTATTTTTTTAATTTTGTAGTGCCATCCATGACCGCAAAGATGCCTCTGTCCCTGACACCCATGTTGAGACCGCACCAAGTGCCGCCTCTGCGGTTTCTTCTCCTAGGCAGATGGCACCCATCCCTGGGCACAGCTTCATCACCTTGTCCAGTTTCCCTCTGCACAGTGCATAACCTGGCAGCTCTGTCCAGGGGCTCCACCCACCAGGGGGCGTGAGATGTACTGTTGAAAGCAGGACTGATGGGGACCTGATGATACCTAGGCTGCCGTGAGGGGCACGTGATATCCCTAGATAATTCACTGTCATCGCCTATGAGTGAAACCTGGGCCTCATCTCACCCAGGCGGCTTTTCTTCCCACTTCCAAATTCTTCCTGCCCCATCTCCTCGCCTCTCCCCTTTGCAGGGCTCTGTCTTTACTCTCTCAGTTCCTGGTGTATGGGACACGCATCTATCCTCCCTGACCTCAGTTTTCCCACCTGTGGGGTAAGAATATTATACTTGTGTTTTTGGAAGGAAGACAGGCTCTTGCTATGTAGTATAGCCTGGTCTTAAACTTGCAATCCTCCTGCATCAGCTCTGTGTTCACAGACATGTGCCACCATGCTGGCTGCATGATGCTTTATGTAGTGGCTGTAGCTGCCATACCATCTTGGACAAGTGACTTTGCCTTTCTGGCCCTCAAAGGAAGACTAGAGTAGTGCCTGGCACCCAAAGCACCACAGTTCTTTACTGCTGTCCCTTGGAAGGCCAGCCCAAGGGCATTTCACCTGGCCAGGTCCTCACACGTGGTCACAGGTGGTAAATATGCCCTCAGACCCATTCTCTGTCCTCCCAGGCACCTGACCTGTGTGCATCCTGTCTCTTGGCCTCCTCTCAACTGTCCCCTGGTAGGCTCCATATGGAAGCCAGAGGGAGGGCAGAGTGGGAAGTATGTTCCTGGTCACTGCATCTGAGCCTGGCCGTGGTTCTGGGTTTCCAGAGGTCTGGCTCTACCCACAGCTCTATCAAGTCACACCTTGCCCTCACCTTTGGTTGGCAGTGGTGTCCATTACCCTGGAACTCCTTATTCCTCAAGCCCTTGGATGCAGCTGTCTGTCTGTCCTCAGTAGCCACTTTGATATCCCCTTCCCTTCTGGGCTGTAAACTGGCTTGTTCAGGGATGGCATGGCTCCAGAAGAGGCGCCCAGTGCTCCCATCCCCACCAAGAGCCCTGAACCCACCCCACACCCCTCCAACCCCTGCTGTCATGATCTGCCATGAGCAGGTGGTTACTGTGCTCTCCACCTTGGTGAGCTCCTGGGCATTGGCCAGATTGTCCACTGCGATAGCCAAGAACACATTCAGCAGGGTGTCTGTGTGTCGAGTCAGGGAAAACAGCGATGAGCCTGGGCATCTGGGTCCCTCCTCCTCCACCCACACCCAGTCTGTCCCCGGTCTCCATAGAGGATACAGTTCCCGAAGAGGGTAAGGACGATGAAGTAGATGGAGAACACCATGCCGCCCTGCACGCCCCCCTGAGACTTGATCCCATCATACATGACCTCATTCCAATCCTCGCCCGTCAGGATCTGAAAGACAGGGACAAACACACAGCCAACCCCTCTCAGCTCACTGGAGCCACAGCTGCGGCCACGATCCCTCAGCCCAACCCCAGCCTAGGTCTTCATTGACCCCATGTCAACTCCCGTCGTGGTGCCTGTAACGGGCTTCTCAGCTTGGCTGTGGGAAATAGGGGGCTTGGGTGTCTCCTGGCTTGCTGTAATCCTGTCTTCTCTGATGTAACACAATGTTTGCTCTGGGCTGAAGGGGTCAGGGCACCAGCTCAGCTCCCAGGGAGTTGGTATTTGGCAATTTAGCAAGATGCTGTCTCAAACAAACAAAAACACAAACAAACAATTTTAAATGGCAGGGGTCCTGGGATGTAGCTCAGTGGCAGAGTCCTCACCTAGCTCATCATTTGGTATGGTTATTGGACCTGTGAGAAGTAACCAGGGTGACATGGGGTCATGAGGGTGGAGCCTATATGATGTGGGGTTCCTGCTAGTATAAGGAGAGAGAGAGAGAGAGAGAGAGAGAGAGAGAGAGAGAGAGAGAGAGAGGCGGGGGCTGAGGATGTTGTAGTTCAGTGACAGGGCACTTGCCTAGCATGTATGAAGATGAGTTCAAAGGCAGCCTTAGCTATATAGTTAGCATGAGGCTAGCCTGGACTACATGAGACCCTGTCACAAAAAAGGGGTAATTTATTGAGTAAGATTCCACTGTGGAAAGCTGGGGTTCAGCCTTGTGAGGCCAGGGAGCTAAGGTGTTTACTCACCCAGGACTGCTGCTGTGACAGTGTACAAAGTCAGGTCACACACTGGGAGTGAACAGCTGGAGCAGAAGGTGGCAGTCCCACTGATGAGCATGGAGGAGGTGGAGGGGATACCAGGCTTTTGTGTGTGTGTGTGTGTGTGTGTGTGTGTGTGTGTGTGTGTGTCTGACAGCAGCTTTTTGTAGCTAGTTGCCCTCACACTCCCCAAATAACTAAGGATGACTTTGAACACCTGATCCTCCTGCTTCTACACCCCAGTGCTGGAATGACAGTCGTGTGCCACCGTGCCTGGCTCCAGAAAGATATTTGAGCAGGACTCAAATTCTTTAAAAGACTGTGTGATGTGAGTTCATGAAAGTTCAGCACAGGAAGACAGACGCACCACAATCTCACTCAGAGAGGCTGAAAAAGTTGACTTAGAGGATGGACCAGCCGATTAGTGGCGGGGGAGGGAAGTGGAGGAGCTGCCACGCAGAGCAGAGGGCGGGGGCGTGGTGCTGCCGCATCTCACGTACTGCTGTGTTTGTGGTGCTGAGCCCAGGGCCATGCACACACAGCGTCAGCACTCTGCTGTGGCACAGTCCCCGCCCAGATAGATAATCATCGCATAGCCTTTAAAAAGTTTTCTCTCTCTGTTTTTGTTTCGATTTTTATTTTATTTTAATTAATTAATTTATTTTTTTGTTTTTCGAGACAGGGTTTCTCTGTGTAGCTTTGCGCCTTTCCTGAAACTCATTCTGTAGCCCAGGCTGGTCTCTAACTCACAGAGATCCACCTGCCTCTTCCTCCCAAGTGCTGGGATTAAAGGCATGCACCACCACCGCCTGGCCACTCTCTGTTTTTAAAAGACATTTTATTTTTAATTGTGTGTGTGTGTGTGTGTGTGTGTGTGTGTGTGTGTGTGTGTGTGTGTCTGCATATGGGTTTGAACACGAGTGTAGATGTCCTCAGAGGCCAGAAGAGGGTGTCAGATCCCTTGGAGCTGGACTTACAGGTGGTTGTGAACCACCGACTAGGTGCTGTGAACTGGACTCAGGCCCTCAGAGCAATACACGCTATTAACCGGCTCATTTTTCTTCTTTCTTTCTTTTCTCTCTTCCCTCCCTTCCTTCCTTCCTTCCTTCCTTCCTTCCTTCCTTCCTTCCTTCCTTCCTTCCTTCCTTCCTTTCCTCCCTCCCTCCCTTCTTCCTTGACAGTTTCTCTATATGACCTAGGCTGTCTTTAAACTTAAATGACATTTGTGTATTTATTTAGAGTGTGTGTACACGTGTGTGCACACTGACACACGTGCTGGTGTGGAGGTCAGAAGACAATATGTCAGCTCTCTCCTTCCACCGTGTGGGTCCCAGAGATCAAACCCAACTTGTCAGGCTTGGCAACAAACACCTTTGCCCACTGAGGCGTCTCATTGGTCCATGGAACTTTTTTCCCCCATCAGGATCTCACTATATAGACCAGGCTGGCCTCAAACTGACAGAGATCTACCTGCTTCTGCTTCCCAAATACATCACCAGACCCAGCACTGTGTTTTTTAAAAAGAAAAAAAAAAAACACTCCAGTTTCCTTTCTTCTATCCATAGTCTCCTGAGGATGAAGGAGATAGGAAAAATTCTAGAATATTCCTCTGCTGTGGCCAGGAATGTTCCTGGCACTGCTGGTCAGGAGGTAGGTCACCTTCTGGGAGGAGCAACCTGTGCCCTGCCCCTGCTAAACCTCCCTGGCCTCCGGCTACTAGATGCCAATGTCATTTGCCCACCCAACTAGGTGTGACCATCAGCAGTGTCTGAAGACAATGCCCGGTGTCCCTGGGAACTGCATCCCCTTGGAGCCTGGCCCTGTCAATCATCCATTCTCTGGCTCAGGACATTGCTTCATAGCTCCTCTCTCAAGTCCACCTTGCCATCTCTTTAAGAAAAGGAAGGATGGAGGCCACATTTTCTATATACTTCCTTTCTCTCCCAAAGAAAAAAATAAATTTGAATAATTCTAGAGATCTCTGATCAGCCAGTCGCCAAGCCTCAATGTAGGTGCCCCAAGAGGACGAAAGCCTCCTTAATTCTGGAAAATGTGGAGACCCTTGCTTCCAAGATAGGCAGATGTATTAATCAGGCCTTTCCCTTTTTGTTTTGGGTGGGGTCTCACAGCCTGGCTTTGAACTGGAGCTCTTCCAGTCTCAGCCTCTGAAGTACCGCAATTACAGGTGTGTGCCACTGCCCTGAGTTCTCTTTCCTTTCCACCCTTCTCCCCCTCCCTCCCGCTCTGATACAGAACAGCTTACCCTGACAGCTCTGTCAGAGTCCTCCTCCAGTCACGAAAGCAGGGGGCAGATGCTCTGCTTTATGTGCTCCTCATGAAAACCACAAACAAGGCTCTTTGGTACCTCAACTGGCCCTGATGCTTTCCTATGTGATCCTGTAGGGCATCCTATACTCTCTTGGGATATACAAGTGACAAGCTATCCTCTCTCCTGCACGTGCGTGTGTGCGTGCGTGTGTGTGTGTGCGCGCGTGCGCGCGTGTGTGTCTGTCTGTCTGTCTGCTGTCTGTCTGTCTGTCTGTCTGTGTCTGTGTCTGTACTTGGACTGGGATGCAGGGCTTCATATGTGTTAAATGCTCTAGTATTGAGCTACATCTCCAGCAACAATAAAAACAAGTATATCAAAACAGTGGGAAAAGGGAAGAAATAAAGGAATTCAGGGATGCTCCTGGGCAGCCCCTCGTCCTGTGAGGGGCCTGCATCAGGGCTGAGGAAGTTCATACCTGAAACACAGTCATTATTGCTGCTGGGAAAGTGTCGAAGTTGGTGGGAGGAGTCCCCTCATCAAAATTAAACCTGTGGACAGCAAGGACATTGGATGTTAGCCCTCCTGCTCTGAAGGCTTGGTTCAGCTTCTGGTTCCCATGGTAACATCTAGAGTATCTCTGTTCCCCAGGAAGATACTGTATTTGGTACCCAGAAGCAGACTGCCCTGGATAACTATTTGTGTCCTGAGGGCAAGTCACAGGATGGAGGTCAGCTTGAAGGGGCCGGGTTTTGGAGGGCATGTCATGGAAGCTGAGTAGGAGTCCCGGTGAGATGTCTAAGATGTCAGGCAGTACTTACTGGCCACCAAACAGCTGCATCCCCAAGAGGGCAAAGACAACGATGAACAGGAAGAGGAGGAACAACAGACTTATGATGGACTTCATGGAGTTGAGAAGAGAGACAACCAGGTTTCTGAGAGATGCCCAGTACCTGCCGACAGAAGCCAAGGTGGGGATCAGACCAGGGATACGCACGCTGGGCAGGGTACCCTCCTCATCCCCTCATCAGAGCGCTAAGAAACCTCAAAACTTACTTTGTGACTTTGAAAATACGCAATAACCTGAGAGCTCGTAACACGCTGATTCCAAAAGATGTGCCAGGTTTTATGACGGCCCAGATGACTTCAAAGATGCTCCCAATGATGACCTACAACAGAGACCTCAGTCTCAAGGTCACGGCTGGCCTCAGGACTCCCAACCATTCCCAGGGCCTGACCCAGGTCCACCCCGCAGGGAACATAACTGTCTATCAGGCAGGTCTCAGACTCAGGCTGTGAAGCTGTCAAGAGGTGGGGCCTGGCTGGAGGACGGCTGTCCCTGGGGGTCAAAACCCCTCCTCCCTTAGGTTGTTTCTGTCAGGTTTGGCTTTTGAGACAGGGTTTCTCTGGGGAGCCCTGGCTGTCTTGAAGCTCACTCCATAGACCAGGCTGGCCTCCAACTCAGATCCATCTACCTCTGCCTCCAAGTGCTGGGATGAAAGGTGTGCGCCACCACACCTGGGCATCTGTCAGGTATTTTGTCAAAGTGACCACCAGACGGTGGGTCCAAAACTCATCTTTCACCTCTATGTTTTTATTTAGTAAAAGCTCACATATACCTAGATGCTTGCTAACCCAGCACTTGGGAGGCTGAGGCAGGAGGATCACTGGGAGCTGGGAGGCCAGCCTGGGCTACAGAGAGAAACGCTGTTTCAAACACACACACACACACACACACACACACACACACACACACACACACACACACGAAACTCACACACTACAAAATCAGCCCTCTGGGTGCACAGCTCAGAGGCATCCAGAAGCGCCTACTGTCTGCACAACTCCAGGTCAGCCTGCAGCCTCAGAGATGCCCCACCCACCCTTCCCCTCTTGAGTCCCAGTGCTGATGATCTCTGACTTGCTTCCTGTCTTTGGATCTGCCCTCCTTGGCCTCTTCATAGAAATGGAATTAGGTGATATGTAACCTTTTTTTTTATTTTTTATTTTTTTGAGGCAGGGTATCTCTCTGTAGTTTTGGTGCCTGTCCTGGGTCTTGCTCTGCCTGCCTCTGCCTCCCGAGTGCTGGGATTGAAGGTGTGTGCCACCACCCAGCTGCCTTGAGTTTTTAAGACAGAAATTAGTTCCACTGTTGCCATGCTGCTGGCTCTCCACCTGCACTCTCCCAAGTCAGCCTGAACTGTCCCTGCCGGGTGACAGCAGCTGTGTGTCCTCGGTGCCCCTCTCCTTCTCCACTCACCTCACGTCCAGAGGTGACGCCAGCCTCCTTCTGCTTCCACCTTTACTTTCTTTCAGAGTCTCACTAGGTAGCCCAGGCTAGCCCTGACTCACAATTCTGTCTCAGACCCAGGTCTAGGACTGAGGCATGACCCACATCCGGCTCCCTCCGCGCTAACGTGAAGTCCCCAGGGATCAGCCATTGCGGTCAGGAAGCGCCCGAGAAGGCGCAGTACTCACCCCGCAGTCAAAGCAGTTGAAGGAAGAGTGAAAGTAAGGCCGCGTCCCGAGCCCGTACATTTTTATAAACATTTCGGACATAAAGAGTCCTAAGAAAATGAATTCTGCATAGTCTGGAAGGAAGAGGAAGAGGTGTGGATCAGGCCACGGGGAAGACCTCCTGCCTCTGCGTTTTCTCCTGTGTCTCCCTGGCAGGCAGGGAGGTAGAGGTGACACTCTGTGTATCGTGGCCAATGATAGCTTTATGAGGGTTCTTTCCCATGGGCCTCCGTTTCTCAGTTTTCACCCTGGTTTGACGAGGAGAGCTGAGTGAAGGATATTGCTACAGGCCTAGTTTTGTGTTGACTGATGCATCCCCGTGTGGCTTATTACATTTAGTAAGTGACTAACTGGGATTCGGGTGTAGCCATACTTGTGTAGAATGCTCCAGGAATTCAAGAAAGGAACTGTCTGTTGATATTAAATAACCAGCCTCAGCTGTTTTGTTACAGTGTGGATTGACTGAACCCTAGCCAGGCCCTGCTTTGAAGAGCTGCTTTGAACGGATTACCCCAAGCCCCTCTTTGCCATTCCTTGTCACACTTCCCTTGATTTGTAGGATTCTCTGAAGCTTCTTGTTTTGGGGAGAAACCCCTGAGTGTCTGGGACAGAGCAGCTAGGGAAGCAGATCTGCCTATGACATCTGGTCCCTCTGAGGCCCAGCAGGGGCAGCTCTGTGAGGACAGACATCTCTGAGATGCTTGCTCCCCAGTTACCATGGGAACACGGGAGCAAGTTACACACAACACGAGAGCATTGGAGGGTCCAGGAGAACCCGTCCTCTACCAGGTACAGAGAGATGCTGAGACCAGATGCAAATTTCATCGATTCCAAGGTGCTCACTTGCTCTGGTCTGGATTTCTCTGAAACTGAGCTACATCTTACAGTCACATTGCTTCACTCTTTGTTACAGAATGCCTTAGGATTCAAGACCTCTGATCAATGGACGACAGTCCGGATCTGCCTAGGGGGTAGGACTCTATCACCAAACACAGTTTAGACTTAGGAACACAACTGCCTGCGTCCATAATCCTGGCTTCATCCCTTACAAGCTGTGTGACCTGGGAAAAGTTCCTTTACCTTTCTGTCTCTTTTTTCATTAACTGGAAAATGGGGCTAACTAAAAAAATATCTACAGACACTAAAGCCTCCAGGCAGGAGTTCTAATCCCCTGTCTCCTTAACCAGGACAGACTGCAAGATGATTAGTGGAGGAAACTAGGCGAGTAAAAATAGTCTGCAAGAAGAGGTCGTAACGAGAAAAGCCCTCATTTACAGGGCTCCGGAGGGACCAGATGCAAGTATGCAGCTTGGAAGCAGGTCAGGCACAGAGAAAGGACAGTCCCCTTGGGGTGTCCTGTGGGGTCAGACAGCAGGCCTGGGGACCACAAAGGTTCAAGCAAACACTCCCCTGGACTAGAATTTAGGCCTTTCTAGGTCAAAGGCATGGCCATTCCTTATAGCTGTCCTAGGCTACTTTTGAACAAGGGCAGCAAACAGGTCAGAAAGATAATAGCTCCAGGAGTTGGCAGCCAGTAGGCACAAAAGATTTAGTAGTTCTCAAGGGGCCTCTAGGGGAGAGCCAGGCCATCCATACCCTTGTCAGCCTCACACTCTCTCTGTTGATTATCCTTAGAGTCTTTCCAGTGCCCATGCTCAGTTAGGCAAAAATTGAAATGGGTATAGTCCAGAGGACATAACCTTGAGGGTCCTGGTATCCCCTGAGGAACTAAGACATGTTCCCATTTGTTATAAAGGTCCCATCCCAGACAGATGGGAGGCAAGAGGAATAGGAAGAGAGAAGGAGATTGAACAAAGATGGGGTGGGAGGCAGAGGCCTAGAATCCCCCAGTGTGGGGCTGTGGGCATGGCTCAGTGGTAGAGCCCCTGCCTTCTGTGAGCAAATTCTAACTCTAACCCTTCGAAGAAGAGGGAGAGAGCAGAGGGGCGAGTGGTCACTGTCTGCAGGACGGCAGAGGGGCAGAGCGGTCACTGTCTGCAGGACGGCAGAGGGGCAGAGCGGTCACTGTCTGCAGGACGGCAGAGGGGCAGAGCGGTCACTGTCTACAGGACGGCAGAGGGGCAGAGCGGTCACTGTCTACAGGACGGCAGAGGGGCAGAGCGGTCACTGTCTACAGGACGGCAGAGGGGCAGCGGTGGTCACTGTCTGCAGGACGGCAGAGGGGCAGCGGTGGTCACTGGCAGGACCATTTGTCTTTGCTCAGATGCCTCAGGTCTCCTAACACCAGTCTAATGCAGCTCCACTGTGGTAGCAGCTGTGTGGCCCTTTTCAGAAAGGGCCCCAGGCAGGGCGGGTTGGGGAAGGGCCAGAGGAGGAGCAGAGGCCAGCAGGAAGCGAGGGGTGAGAGCAGCACTCACAGAGGAAGTCGGAGAGCCACTCGGGCTGGTTGTAGTGGACGATGGCGACGCACAGCGTGTTGAGGGCTACCAGACTGAGCACGGTCCAGTAGAAGGCCTGAGTTTTGACCATGCGGCGGATGTAGAAACGCATCCTTCTCTCCTTTTTGTGAAAAAAAGTTGAGTTCTCCAGCTTGGCACTTTTAATGCTGGCTCTGGCGAAGGGAGACCCTGCCAGAGAAAAGTATGAAGAAAGTGAGACTCAGGATGCCCTCAGTGAGGAAGCCTATCCACAGGAGGTCATGTGAGAGGACACGGTGGGGCAGGGTTCTACGCTGAAAGTCCCCTGTGGGAGCTAATGCTCCAAAGGCCTCCAGGACGAGGGTGACAGGATGCTGGTTCCCAAGGGATCAACACGGACTCCCACCTGCAGCATGGTGTGGCTGTTTGGAGCTTGGTGCGTTTTAGATGCTCAGATTAGGAGCACTCAGTTGAGGGTCACTGGGGAACTAACTGTTCATGGGCCCTGCTCTTGTCAGGCACAGAGTTGGGGACCAGACAGAGGCAGAATTCCCACCCATGTGAAAGTTGCCACTCAAGGAGACTACACATTAAACAGAGATTTGGGACGAAGGGACGGCTCAGTCGGTAAGCGCTTGTTCCAAAACCATAAAGACCTACTGAGTTCCACCCCAGAGCCCACATCAAAGCCGCACAGAGCAGGGCACTTGCAGTCCAGTGCTGGTGCCAGGAGACTGGCGGGCCAGCCAGTCTGGCCTAATCGCTGATCTCCAGGCCAGCGAGAGACCTGATCTCAAAGGAGGGGGCAGGGTTCCTGAGGATGCCGCCTCAGGCTGACCTCCGGCCTCCACACAGACATGAACAGGTCAGTGATAGGACAGGACCCCGTATCCCCCTCTGGCCTCTACATGCAGGCAGGGTACACACACCTGCACACATGATACACACACCACATACACCAAACTTTAAAAAAATCTAAAGGGAATGTAATAATTGTTTTTAAGTATTTATTTTCACGTGGTGTGTGTGTGTGTGTGTGTGTGTGTGTGTGTGTGTGTGTGTGTGTGTTCCATGTGTATACAGATGCTCATGAGGCCAGAAGAGGGTTAGAGTTACTGGTGGCCATGAGCTACCTGTGTGAGTGTGGGAACTGAACTCAGGTGCATCAAACCATTGAGCATCTCTCCAGGCCCCAAATGTAATAACTGACTGGAGACCTCTCCCTGCAGAGGCTTCCCTTTCCTCTCATGCTCTATTTTCTTTACTTTTTTGACAGTGCCAAGAATGGAACTCAGGGCCTTGCGCACAGTAGGCACAACACAGTAGGTGAACACTGAGTCACGGCTCCCACCTTTTAAAATTAATTATTCTTATAAAAATAATTGCATTTTGTACAAGTAGACACAAACTGAAGATAATTATGGTGGGTTGCATAACTGGATTTTTTTTTTTTATTATTTACTACAGTTTGTGTGTGTGCGCCCATCCACGCAGGCCAGCAGAGGATGTCAGAGACCCCGAGTTACGGGCTTCTGTGAGCTGCCCTGTGCGCGTGCTGGGAATGGACCCAGTCTCACAAGGGCAGTGCTCGACTGTGCCCTCTGCAGCCTCTGCAGGTGGTTCTGAAGCATGTCCACGCTGAGGCGTGGCTAGCTTGAGCCAGTTACCGTGTGTATCACTGTTACAGTTTGCATCTTAAATGCTTCTAGACGCTAGCTATGAGAGGTGGTGGGCACTTCATGACAGAAACCTTGACCTATCTGGGTAGAGGGACTCTTAATTGAGACAATACTTCCGTAAGATCGGCCTGCAGGCAAGTCCATGGGAACATATTCTTAAGAGACTGGTGTGGGAGGGAGGGGCCCGGCCCACCGTGGGCAGTGTCACCACTCAGCAGGTGGTCTTAGGGTGGATAGGAAAGCAGGCTGAGCAAGCCAGAGGATCAAGCCAGTAAGCAGCATCCGGCCACACGGCTCATGCACCAGCTCCTGCACCAGCTCCTGCCTTGAGTTCCTGCCCTGAGCCGGGCCCACCTTTCTTGCTGCTCCCTGTTGCTATGATGAGAGTGTTTCTCCCCGCAAAGGAACAGCAGTGAGTGACGTGGACCGAAACCCGGCAACTATGTGCCCAAATCAACCTCTGCTCCTTACAACTTAACTACCCCGGCTACCGGTGGGCACACAGTCACAGAAAGTCAACACACTCACATACTTTCTTTTGCGAGAGCATGTACAAATCTCTCAGGTCTGTGTGCGTGCGCCTGTGCACAACTGCGTGTGCATGTGTTCATGTGGGCATACCTACATGTTTGTGAATTCTTATGTCTGTGTGCATGTGGAGGCCAGAGGTCTTATGGTACCATTCACTTTTTTTTTTTTTTTTTTTTTTTTTTTGAGATAAGGTTTGGAACTTGCCTACTAGATTAGACTGGCTAACCAGAGAGTCAGGGATCCACCTGTCTCCACCTTCTGCAGGCAGCGATTATTAGCATGTACCAGCACACCCAACTCTTTGTGCATGGATCTTAGAGGATCAAACTCAGGTCCTTGGGCTTGCTAGCCCAGCCAGGACATTAGCCACGGAGCATCTTCCCAGCCCTCCAGCCATTTAAAAGTGTATAATACACTGCTCCACATAGTCTGACCACATCTTATAACGGAGCTCTCGAAGGCACTTGCTTTGTAACAGACATTTCGTACCCTAGGGCCCCGCTCCAGGGCCCTTCCTCGCCCCACAGCTCGCTTCTCCGTGGCGAGCAAGCCTGCCTGCTGCGGGATGCTCATCGGCTGGTTGGCAGCACAGCGGGGCCAGTGAAGAATCGCAGCTGCAGTTTCCTCCTTAGAGTGGGGGTGCCAGCTATCCCTTCTGGGTAGTCTAGGAAGCCAGGGGTTAGCATGGGCTTCCCTCCTTTGTGGCTGGGCAGATTTACTGCCTGGATGGAACCTGCCACAGACTATCAGACCACAGATTGTGTTTGGAGTCCATTTAGAAAGTGGAAAGACGTTGGCTTTTCTTAAAAAAAAAACAAAAAAAACAACTTTGTGTGTGAGTGTACATGTATACATGGTACATATATGGAGCACAACTGTGAGTGTCCATCCTCACCTTCCACCTTGTTTGAGAAGGACTTTTGTTTGTTGTTTATTTGAGACAGGGTCTCACTATGTAGTCCTGGCTGGCCTGGAACTCACTAAGTACACCAGTGTGGTCTTGAACTTACAGAAATCCATCCGTCTCTGCTTCCCCAGTGCTGGTATTAGAGGTGTGTCCACCGTGCTCACTGAAACACGGTCTTTCTGTTGTTCACTGACAGCTAGCTGGCCTTTAAGTTTCTAGGAATGCATCCGCCTCCTATCTCACTATAGAATTACAGACACATGCTACTAACTCTGGCTTCCCATGGGTTCTGAGATTCAAACTCGGGTCCTCACACTTGCAAGGCAAGGCTTTACCCCCGAGCTATCTCCCAGCCTCAGTGGCTTTTAAAATTGTTTGGTTTTGTGGTGCCTTGTGCATTCTGGGCAAGCGCCCCCTGTGAGCCCCGCTCCAGCCCCTTGCTCTTATTTATTCAAACAGAAGCCATCCTGCCAGTCACTGGGATCGTGCCTCCTGCACAAGACAGTAAGTCACTTCTGAAGAACTGACAGTTGGTGAAGGGGCCAGAGATGGAGCAGAGTGGGAGGCTGGGCTCCCAAGGCACTCACTGGGCTGTGCCCCCAGCTCCGCAAAAGCAAGCAAATAAATAAAAGTCGCATGAACAGTAGGTCAAGGAACTGATCTATAGTTAAGTAATGCCAAGTGATATATCATAAGTAAACCAGGAACATTACAGATTTATGCCCCCACCACGAGCATCCAAGAGTGTCATTCCCCCTCATCCTTGTCAGCATGGGGTTGGATCACTTTTTCATGTCTGTCAGAACGAAGGATGAAGACCTGAAACTCACTGAGTGGACTCCTCTCTAATTCACAAGGTCTCAACTTGGGCTCCCGCGTACACAGCAGCATCATCCAAGATGCTTGTCTGTTAAGATAGAACCCAGCAGAGAGTGAGGCCTGAAAGACAGCTCAGCAGGTAAAGGTGCTTCCTATCAGGCCTGATGACTGGAGGTTGATCTCTAGGACCCACATGATGGAAAGACAGACCTACTTCCACAAGTTGTCTTCTGGCTTCCACACATGTATGGTGACATGTATGCCTACACACACAATTTTTTTTGAGACAAGGTCTTACTATGTAGCTTTGGCTGACCTGAAACTCTAGGTAGACCAGGCTGGCCTCAAACGCATAAATATCCCCCTGCCTCTGCCTCCCGAGGGCTGGGACAAAGGCGTGCTGGCCAGACTTATTTTTACTTCATGTGCGTGAGCGTTTTTTGTCTGCATGTGTGTAAGTACCTGGGGAGGCCAGAAGGGGGCGTCAGATTTCCCTGGAGTTACAGGGGATTGTGAGCTGCCATGTGGGTGCTGGGAATTGAACCCTGGTCCTCTGCAAGAGCAGCCCGTGCTCTTAACTCTCAGACTAGCTCTCCATTCCCTAACAAATGTAATAAACAACAACAACAACAACAATAATAATAATAAAGTAGAACCAGGCATGGTGGTTCATACCTTAAATTCCTGAACCTGAGAGGCAGAGGCATTTAGATCTTTCTGAGGTCCAGGTCCAGGGTTATACAGTGAGACCATGTGTGTAAAAAAAAAAAAAAAAGAAGAAGGAAAGAAGGAAGGAAGGAAGGGAGGAAGGAAGGAAGGAAAGAAGGAGAGAGAGAGAGAGAGAGAGAGAGAGAGAGAGAGAGAGAGAGAGAGAGAGAGGGAGAGAGAGAGAAAGAAAGAAAGGAAGGAAGAAAGAAAGAAAGGAAGAAAGAAAGGAAGAAGGAAAGAAAAAAAGGAGTCCTTAAGGCCACCTGACTGACTGCATGAAGCAAAAACAGACATTAGTGCTGTGGGATAACACTCTTGTACAACGTAAAGATTTGTCACTCGAATTGGTTTAGTAAAACGCTGATTGGCCAGCAGCCAGGCATGAAGTATAGGCAGGGCAACCAGACTAGGAGAATGCTGGGCAGAGGAAGGGCACAGTAGGGAGTTTGTGATTAAGAGCAAGCCTCTTTGTGTTTATTTGGGACCAAGAGGCTGCACACACAAAAAATCTGTTGCCTGAGCAGGACTGGGTGGGACCGAAGCACATTTTCGACCAACACCTTCTCAAAGGACACAACCAGGTGTGCCCACAAATGGAAACAGAAGTAACAGTCATTATAAACAAAGTGTGTTTGGGCCAGAAATTGAAAACAAACTTTAAAAACAGCACTACAAAACTCCCTAACTGGGAAAGGGAATGTGAACAGCCAGGATGGGGAACAGTGAGAATCTGTGTCTTGGACAAGTTCATGAATGAGCGTCCTGTTATTCAAGTGGAGAATGGTGTAGGGAGGAAGGAGCTGGGAAGCCATTCATATCTTTGATCCTGTAATTATCCCCAGGAGCACGCCCATCGGGTGTGCGTGTGCGGAGTAACTGTGAATGTGCACAGCAGGGTTCCTCATCGGAGGAACTGGCAAGGAGGCGGTGTCATCTGGTGCAGCCACCCTCAGGGACCAGAGAGTTCTGAGCGGAGAGATGGTGATGTGGGTGAGACTAGAGGGGTGTGTACGCACAAACTCCTCCATTGCTCCCCCAAACATCCCCAGTGCCCGTGAGGCCTGGCCACTGTACTAGCCAGTGGTACTGCTGAAGAGACTCCTTTTCAACACAAGCCTTCAGCTCTCAGCTCAGATGTCATCTCCTCTGAGAAGCCTTCCTTGACCATGCTCTACCGCGTCAGAGTGGGTCAAGCCTGGGCTTCCCCTCTACAGCGTCATTCTTTTGGAATATAATTCTTCTCTAGTATGTGTTTTAAATATTTAAAAACTGCATTATTAATTAACTTACTGTTTGGAAGAGGCCACACATGTGCCACAGTGTGCGTGTGAAGGTCAGAGGACAGTTCCTTCCTACCGCATGGGATCACACTCAGGTCAAGCTTGGCAGTGAGCACCTTTGTCTGACGATCTATCTTGTAACTCCCTTTGTTTCTGTCCTTTTTTTAAATTTTATTATGTTTACAGTGTTCTGGCTGCGTGTATGCCTGCACCAGGTCTCATTATAAATGGTTATGAACCACCATGTGGGTACTGGGGATTAAACTCAAGTCCTCTGGAAGAGCAGCCAGTGCTCTTAACCTCTGAGCCATCTCTCTAATGTGTGTGCTTGTGTGTGTGTGTTTGCATGTTCATGTTTGTGTCTGTGTGGGTGGTCATTTGTGTGGAGGCTGGAGGACAGCTTGAGGTGGCATCCTTAAGAACCCTGTCACCTCCTTTGGGGTCGAATCTCTCACTGGCCTGGACTCAGTCATGTGGCTAGACTGGCTGGCCACCCTGTCACCAGCGCTGGAATTCAAGTGCTCTGCTCTGTCCAGGTTTGCTGTGGGTTCTAGGGTTGAACTCACATGTTCGTGCTTTTGAGGCGAGCACTTTACTGACTGAGCTGTCCTCAGCCCCAAATCTCTTTTTCTTGTGTGTTCTCACTGGGTGGCAACTTTCACGTGGGTGGGAATTCTGCCTCTGTCTTGGGCTGAACTCAGCACCCAGTATGCACCCAGCACCCATCCCGTCCCAGCGACCAGTGACCCCAGACCGCCATTCTAATCTGAACATACCAATGCAACCTTACATACAACACCATGTGTGGAAAAGTCTGTGTTAGCGCTGGGAAGACCTGGAACTCCAGAGAGTTGCCCTCTGACCTCCAAAACAATACATCATACACAACAAAATAATAAATAAAAATGTAAACATCTACATTATTTCCTGTACAGAATTGTGTTTCAAAATACAGTGTAATTCCTTTACTGTGTGTCTATATGTAATATGCAGTGAGGGTGGCGGTCTGAGGACCCCGTGTGGGAGTCGGTTCTCTCTTCACCACTGGGTATCTAACGCAGGTCATCAAGCTTAGTGGCAAGCACCTTTACCTGCTGAGCCATCTTGCCTGACCACAAAATTATTGTTGTTATTATTATTATACTATTCTTTAGAGAGTCACACCATGTGACTCTTGTTATCCTGGAACTCAGAGATCCATGTCATGGGATTAAATGAATGCACCACCACACCTGATCATACAAAAGCATTTTTAAAGGAGTCTAAAATTACCTTTAGTGTCTATGTATGAGAAATAAATAAATGTTCTGTTTAGACTTTGGTCCCACATCTAAGACACGACTCATATATATATGGAAATATTTCCAAATCTGGAAATGCCCAGAGTCTGAAACAGTCTGGATGCAGAGGTTTTTGTTTCGTTATGTTTATTTGTTTTTGAAACAGTGTAGTCCAGCTGGCCGGGGGCTCAATATCTAGACCAGGCTGGCCTCTGCCTCACAGATCCAGCCGCCTCTGCCTCCCGAGTGCTGACATCAAAGGCGAGCGCCACCACACCCTGCTATGCAGAGTATTTCGGAGTATGGACACTCAGTCATAATGGACTTAGCCAAGGTAACTAGGAGCCTGCTGGAGCTGGATGTAAATGAGTAAAGTCTGGACTTATGCCTACAGTAAAGAGATTTATGGGGCTCATTTAGTTGAGACATTACAATATTAGGAGACAGGACCCAGCCAGGTATGATAAACAAAACTAAAAAACCAAAGCAGAAGGGGTAGGGTCGCTATTTTCATCATAATGTAACCTCCGGGACACTGGCACACCCAGCCGCCCAGCTCTAGGGCTCAGCCTCCCATTCCTGGGTGACGGACAGTGACTGGTGCAGAGGTGGCACTCACCCACAGATGCGATGTCAGCCAGCTGGTCCTCGGCCTCCTCAGGGTTGAGCAGGTCCGTCTTGCTTTTCTTCAGGGTAGCTCTCCGCAGAGCTCCAACAAGGGAAACATGGCGAGAGAAGACGGCATTACCCTTTTATGCCAGGGTGGCAGCAGACACAGCGTACTGCCATGCCCACTGGTCCACAGCACGCCCACTGTATTCATGTGCGAGCCACCACTGGGGAAGGCAGGGGGTCCAGACAAGAGCCCAGTACTGTCCAGCCTCAGCCCAAAGTCCAGGCTCAGAAACACTGTTGTCAATCTGGTCAGTTTTTATTACTGAAGTAACAATTCCTATTGTATGTGCATGGGTGCTTTGCCTGCATGTGTGTCTGTGCAGCACACATGTACAGTGCACACAGAGGCCAGAAGACGGCGTCAGATTCCTCAGGACTGGAGCTACAGAAGGTCTATAAATGATCTACTATGTGGATGCTGGGAATTGAACCCGGGTCCTCTGGAAGAGCAGCCAGTGCTCTTAACTGCCGAGCCATCTCTCCAGTCCCATTTGTTTTTTGAGATAGGGTCTCACTACGTAGCCTGGCTGCCCTGGAACTCACAGAATTCACCCGCTTATGTCTCTGGAGTGCTGAGGTTACAGGTGCACATCACCATGCTGGCTCTGGTCTATTTTAAAATTCAGAGCAGGGTTCTGTGTGGTATTGTGTTCCCCAAAATATTGTGTACCCTAATAAATTTATCTGGGGTCAGAGAACAGACAGCCACTAGATACAGAAGCTAGAAAATGGTGGCACTCACGCCTTTAATCCTAGCCTTCCAGAGGCAGAAATCCATCTGGAATCTCTGTGAGTTCAAGGCCACATTGGAAATGGCCAGGCATGGTGACACACGCCTTTAATCCCAGGGAGTGATGGTAGAAGGCAGTAAGGTGTATAAGGCGTGAGGACCAGGAACTAGAAGCATTTGGCTGGTTAAGCTTTCAGGGTTCTAGCAGCACAGTTCAGCTGAGACCCATTCTGGATGAGGACTCAGAGGCCTCCAGTCTGAGGAAACAAGACCGCCTGAGGAATTGGCCAGGTGAGGAAGCTGTGGCTTGTTCTGTCTCTCTGATCTTCCAGCATTCACCCCAATAACTGGCCTCAGCTTTGATTTTATTAATAAGAACTTTTAAGATTCCTACTACAGGGTTCACCTCCTAGAAGTCCTGGGACAGGAGGTATAGTCCATCCTTAACATGTGCTGGACTGGCTGGGGCTGGGGCGACTGTCCTATGCCAAGGCTTGCCAGCGGATACACGCTCTAACAGAGACTTAGAACACCCACAGGGAGTCGCTTTCTACTCCTAAAAAAAGACCCAGGGTTCTTGATTTCTTTTTGTCATCTTGCTATTTAAATTTTTTTCCCTAATTATTTTTGTTGCTACACAAAATAGTTGGTTTTTAAGAAAAGATTTAAGAAGAAATCAAGTGCACGAGAATGACCAGAAGAGGGGGTCAGATCCTCTGGAGTTGGAGAGACAGCTGTCCTGAGTCACTTGATGTGAGTGCTGGGAAAGGAACCTGGGTCCTCTGGAAGAGCGGCAAGAGCTCTTAACAAGATCCATCTCTCCAGATTTCGTGCCATAGCAGGGCATTTTCATAGAGCTGTGACACTGCACCGGATTCACGTCTGTCCTCTACTGCTTCCCCTGAACGGCACACGCTGGCAGGTAGGGCCGGGACCTAGGAAGCAGCTGAGCTGCGGGGATCTGGCTGGAGTGGACCATATTCGTCAGGGACAGTGGGGGTGGACACTCATCTATTCTCTCTCTCTCTCTCTCTCTCTTGGCTGCCGTGGCAGTGCTGAGGGTGAAACCAGGACCATATGCGAGTGCCCTGTCACCAGTCTGCACCTCCAGCCAGGAGATGGAACTCTTCCTCTCATTATTAGGCGTGTGTGTGTGTGTGTGTGTGTGTGTGTGTGTGTGTGTGTGCGCGCGCGCACCATGTGGGTTCTGGGGATGGAACTCAGGCCACTAAAGCTTGGACCCAGATGCCTTCATCCACTGAGCCATCTCACCAGTCCTATTACGTCCACTTTATGGAAGGGGAAAAAAAATGCTGGGCACACAGTTAAAGGGGAACAGGGGAAGTCAGGAATGGAACCTGCCACCACCACCCCCTGTCCGCTCCCACCCCCACCCCCGCCTCCAGGTTCTGAAATTCCTCCCAGAGGCCCATTCCTCAATTACTCAAAGCTCCTTGCACAGCCCAGACTCATATCTTCCTGGCCTACAATATCCTCTAGAACCAGTCACCTGTGCCCTGCTCCAGCCAACCCCACCCCCTGGGACCCGCCTTCATGCTGGGCTCAGAGTAGTTACCATCAAAAGGGTGCCTCTGTTCCACGTCTGTCTCGTCCTCCGCGAGGATCACCTCTTCTGAGGAGAAGAACAGAGTTAAGGTCCTGCCTGAAGGGCTTTCCAGGGTATTGACCCTCAAGGACTGTGAAGAAAGGACCCCCAGCCACACCCACCGCCCCTGGCTAACAGTACAGTCCAACCAGCCTGATCCAGGCTTTTAGCTGCTTCCTGCATCCTGGCTTTACCTAGCAGAGGGTACAATTGGAAGCAGAGGTAGTTTGGATATGATTTGGGCATAGCTGGGCTCCACACTGTGGGACAGTGCTTTGGGGAGGGGGGACTTCAAGAGGCAGGTCCTTAAGTTATACGATGTGAGTCCTTGGAAGGAGTTAAGAAGGCTCTCATGGGACATCTGAGCTCTTTGCACAAGCCAACTGTCAGGGCAAGCCTGTCTCAGCTCCACCATGTCCACCACAGATCTAGAGTCGTCACCAGGCTGAGTCCCTTTGGAGCCATGACCTTGAACCTTAAGTTCTGTAGTCAGATGTGAAACATTTGAACCCTTGGTCCCCAGATGGTGGTAGTGTTTGGGAAGGTTGCCATGGAGGAAGTGAGTCACTGGGGGGTTGGGTCTTTAGGCTTACAGCCAAGCCCCACATCTTGTTCTGGTTCTGCTTGCTTGTTGAGTGTGAATGTCATGTACCCAGCCAGCCTCCTGCTCCGGCCCTGTGCCTCCCCTTCCTGCTGCCATGTCTACCCACCATGACAGACTCTGGAGATGTGAGTCAAACCCGTTCTCCCTTAAGTCGCTTTCATCACAGCAAGGAGACAGTAACAGACACTCAGAAACTGTTCATGTTCGCCTCTTCATGAGGTTGTCTGCCTCAGGTACTTTGTTACAACTGGATTACCGTAGCAGCATCAGCTCACCTCAGGCTGCCGGCCCTGCTGCATCTGGCCTGCCCCTCCCTCCCTCTTCTCCAGGGACACCAGTTCTTTCTCTTTCTGCTCCGAGCCTCTGCACTCGCTCCTTCCACTTCTCTGACCTCTCTCCCACTCAGCATCCCCAGAGCCGCGTTTCACTTCCTGTCAGGGCGACCTTAGCTGTCCACCTGACCCCAGATGTTCCCCACCAGCCACCTTGCCTTTTCTCCCCGCTACGTCTGTGTGTGAGGCTGGCCTCGAACTCCTGATCCTCCGGCTTCACTGACCAGTGCTGAGATGACCAGTGTGTGCCATCCTGCCCAGTCTTGTTTTCCTTCTTAGCTGTTGGTGGGGAGCCTTGTCTCTCACTAGCCAGCAGCAGGGATTTGCCACATTCTCAGTGTGTACAGTGGTGCGTGGCACAGAGCAGGTGCCTGGTAAATAAGTACAGGCCTATTGATGTCAGGTGCTGCTCTGAGCATCTCAGCTGGGTTGTCTTATCGAATCCTCAACAGCCCTGTGGGCAGGTGGTCCGCTCCCCACAGACACGGTTCTGCCCCCATGGATTGAACCCAACACAGACCTGAAACACTTAGACATAAATGCATCTATATGTCGTGGAATATTAGTTTAAGATGTGTTGCATTCTTTTATGTTGCATTTGTTTAACTCTGGCAAGCTGTGATACTTTGCCTGTCTAAAACACCTGACTGGTCTAATAAAGAGCTGAACAGCCAATGGGAAGGCAGGAGAGAGGGATAGGTGGGGCTGCCAGGCAGAGAGGATAAATAGGAGGAGAAATCTGGGAAGAGAAGAGGGAGGAGCAGGAAAAAGAGGAGAGGAAGATGCCAGGGGCCAGCCACCCAGCCACACAGCCAGTCACGGAGTAAGAAGGGAAGAACAACATATAGAATAAAGAAAGGTAGACAGTCCAGAGGCAAAATGTAGAAGAGAAACAGGTTAATTTAAGTTAGAAAGGCTGGCTAGAAACAAGCCAAGCTAAGGCCGGGCATTCATAAGTAAGAATAAGTTTCCATATATTTATTTGGCAGCTGGGTGGTGGGTCCCCAAAACAAATCCAAGTACATCTATATCTAATGTTTATAGACATTTTCTTGTCATTCCCTAACAATACACAGCTACCTTAGGCACTAAGTTACTGTGAGTCAGAAGGGCCCACAGGAGGTGGTGCGAAGGCTGTACAGATATAATAGTCATTTTCTGTACAGGGCCTGGGTATTTGCTGGTATTAGTGTCTATGGGGTCCTGAAGCCAATCATCCAGATTGCCACTGGATTACTTCACCCTCATTACCTTCATTTAACAGTTAAGGAAACTGAGTCACAGGTGATGTACAGGGCTAAGAAGAGTTGGAGATGGGACATAGACCCATGTTGGTTTAAACCATGACCAGGGTAAACCAGGTGAGGCAGAAGCAGGAGGACCAGGAGTTCAAGGTCCTCCTTGGCTAATTTGAGACTAGTCTGGGCTACGTGAGACCCTGTCTCAAAAACAGAAAGACTTCATCTCAAAGTGGCTTTTCTTTCTTCCTTTTTTCCTTTGGTGGGTCTCACTATATAGCCCAGGTTAGCTTCAAACATAACCTTCCTATCTCAGCCTCACGTGACAGTTGTTTTTTATGTCAACTTGTTATATAACTCACAAATTATTATCATTTGAGTGGGAAGCCTCGCTTGAGGAAATGGTGTGGGAAGAATAGGGTAGCAGCCCAGATCACAAAGGAGTATCAGGAGGAAGGTTGTCTGGCCTTCTCTCTCATAGGAGTCAATCTTTTCTTCATTTGCTGCTGCCGATTCCTTCACTGACATCAGAGCCAGCATTTCCGGGCTCCCATCCCTGACTGAGGACAAACGACTCTCCAGGAACGTTCCAGGCTTTTGGTACCAGACAGGGACTGCCAAGGCACCCAACCCTGTGGATGGAGGAGCTCCTGGGTCCCTGGGCTTTGCAGTGTGGAGAGCAAGCCAGTAGACAGTGTTCCTGCATGGCTCCTCCCTGGCCTCTGCTTCAGTTCCTGCCTCCAGGTTTCTGCCTTGAGCATGTGCCCTTGACTTCCCTCCTCGACAGGCTGTAAAGTGTAAGCTAAGGTTAAGTCTTTTGGTCATGGTGCTTGTCACAGTAAGAGCCCCCAGCGCTGGCTACAGGTGTGTACCACAGGCCCTGCTCTGCTGTGGATTCTTACTGCTGATATCTGAGGCCAGCAATCTGGATCTTCTTTCTTCTCACATGGTCACCCTCCCTAGGCCTCCTCAAAGTGCAGGTGTGACTCTGGGTTGTCCATGGCCCAAGATGTCCATCCCTGGACCCCAGGATGAAAGGACCTCACCTGCTTTTGAGATCCACTCCATGTATCCATTGAGCTCACGTTCAATCTGCTGTTGTCTCCTGAGCTTCAAAAAGGCCCTCCGGTTCTCCACACGTTCCCTTTCTTTGGCAAACTCCCTGCAGAATCACAAGGAAGCCAGAGGTTTGTGGTGATGTTACTTGATTGGTAAACACCTGTTGATCATGCACAGAGCCCTGGGTTCCCTCCCCAGCACACCATAAACAGGGCATGGTGGCACATGCCTCTAACCACAGCACTCAGAAGATGGAGGCAGGAGAATCATAACCTCAAGGACATCCTTGACTAGGCTGCATGAGACCCTGTCTTAAAAACAAACTGAAAAAACAAAAAAACAAAAAGCAAAACACCACTCTCTTGACTCCCCCGCCAAAAAAACCAAAAACAGATTCTGTTGTTAGGAAAAATTTAAGAGGTCATGTGTGTTTGGGGGTTCGGTGAAGGGCAGTGGTTCTCAACACAAGTCAGTTCTCTAGGAGGCAATCCTAATCTTTCAGGGCTGGCTATTTCTGACAGTGCACACACTTCCCAATGTTCCCACTCATCTGGATCCGATTCCCTCCTGCAGAATACTCTGCTAAACCTGTCCAGCCCCCTTTCTGTCAGCAGCTCTCCTTTCTCCTCTTTGGATCACAGGGAAGCCATCTTGGGAGTATCAGGCAGTCATCTTGAGACATCAACTATCTGCCAACAAAAGCCTTAGGTAAGGATCTCAGAGTGGAAACCTGGAAGAATCCAAGGTTGCTACTGGCAGCATGGAGCTACATTAGGAGCTCCCACACTTCTTTGGTGAGAAATACAAAGTCTATTTATAATTAAGGGTTTTTTTAATTAATTAAAGTAATTTTGGGATTTGGGGACCATTGTGTTAGGAGAATGCATTTAACATACTTATTTATAATTTTTATTTACTTGTGTGTGTGTGTGTGTGTGTGTGTGTGTGTGTGTGTACCAGGATTGTGCAGATGCTCTTGGAGTCTAGAAGAGGGTGTCAGATTCCCTACAGCTGGAGCTACAGGTAACCAAGTTGCCCAGTGTGGACATTGGAAACTGAACTTGGGTCCTCTGCAACAGCAGTAATTACTCCTTATGTTTTAGATTTATGTGCATGAGTGTTTTGCCTGCATGTACATATGAGCATCAGGTATGTGCCTGGTGCCGGAGGAGGTCAGAATAGGGCATCAGACCTCTGGGAACTGGTTCTGGATGGTTGTGAGTCATATAGGTGATGGGAATCAAGCACATGTCCTTAACTGCTGAGTTCTCTCTTCTCCCTTTTTTGAGACAGGGTCTCATTATGTGTACCAGTCTGGCCTTGAACTCTCAGAGATCCACTTGCTTTTGCCTCCAGAGTACTGGGATCAAAGACGTGCATCAACATGACCAGCCTATCAGTAAGCAAGCTTGACTGCTGGGCCCTCTCTCCAGTCCCAAGGAAAATGCATGTTTGATTTTGTTGTGTGTGTGTGTGTGTGTGTGTGTGTGTGTGTGTGTGTGTGTGTGTGTGTATGTATGTATGTATGTATATATATATATGTCATTGTTTGGTTTTTATGAGACAGAGTCTCACTCTGTAACCCAGTTTGGCCTGGAACTGACTATGAAGTAAATTTGTGGCAATTCTCCTCTCTCAACTTCCTGAGTGGGATTATATGTGTGAGTCAACACCCATAGCTTCATAGCTTGCTATTTATTTTACTTATTTTTTAATATTTATTTTATTTGCATTTTATGTGTATGGGTGTTTTGCTTGCATGTGTGTCTGTGTGCTATGCATGTGCCTGGTAACTGGAGGTCAAAAGAAGTTGTTGGAGTCCCTGGAACTAGAGTTAAAGATGGTTGTTAATAGCCATCTGGGTTAACCTAGGTCCTTTGTAAGAACAGCTAGTGCTCTTAACTACTGAGCCATTTCTCCACCTCTTATTTAATTTTTTTGAGGCAGTGTTTTGTTCTAAAGCCCGGGACAACCTGGATCTCATGACCCTCTTGCCTCAGCTGCCTGTGCTGGGACCACAAACCTGTGCCACCACACATGGTTTGTGAGCTGTGATTATCATCATGAAAGAAGGAACCCCAAGCACTGGTTTCTCTAAAATTATTCTTTCTTATATTTATTTTTATTTTATGTGTATCGATATTTTGCCTGAATGTATGTCTGTGTACCACAAGTATATAGTACCCATGGAGACCAGAAGAGTGTGTTGAATTTCCCGAATCTGAAGTTACAGATAGCTGTCAGCCAGCCATGTGGGTGCTGTGACCTGAACCTGGGTCCGCTGGATGAGCAGCCAGTGTTCTCAAACACTGAGCCATCTCTCCAGCCCCCCAAAGTACTGATTTTATAAAACTCATAAGAGCTTCCTCATTGGTTGGCCCCAGCAGTATACAGTCCATGCAGCTGGCTTGCTAGTCAGAGTTTTGCTGACTGAAGACCAGAAAGGAAGAGTGGGATGGAGGGCGGAGCAGCAGAGACTTACCCAGACAGCACACCCAGCACAAGGTTCAGCATAAAAAAGGAGCCGATGATGATGAGGGGAATGAAGTACAACCAGTTCCAAGTGTTCCCTGAGGCATCGTTGCTCTGCAGAGTGCAAAGAGGGAAACCACGTGAAATGGGAGGCAGGCCCAGGTGGGACAGAGGAAGAGGAATAGGGTTAGCTTCACGTCTCCTGTGATTTTGTCTCAAATGTTCCTGTGGAATCCTGGTACTCTGGAAGCCAAGTGAGGGACATAGAGAGTAAAGTTTAGATGGTGGGGAGTATCACCAAGGTACCACCAGGGGACAAAGCTCTCTCATGTCACAGACAGTTCTCAAGGCGTCTGGGAGCTGAGGTGATGCCTAAGAGGATTTTGGACCTGAGTCTGAAATGAGAAGGAAACACACACACACACACACACACACACACATCACTGAAATGTAGACAGGAATGAATCCCTAGATCCCACACTTGTCTTTACACAGTCACCATTTCCCCTTAGAGGACGCACGTGGCTAGAGTCTCATGGTCTGAGCCACAAGCCTATTCCTCAAGTATCTCCTCCACTCCCTGGAATGTGATGAGAATCAGAACAACACAAAACCATCTCTAGGAAGTGCCCAGCTAATTCTGCCGGGAGGAGGAGTCGCAGATAGAATACTCTTGAAATGGAGAAGAGAAAACTGAAAGAGGAGACTGAGAGGAAAAGAAGATGAAGACAGAAAATGAAGAGGATGAAGAAGGGAGGGAAGGAGGCGGATGAGAGGGAAAGGGGAGAGGTGGCTGTAGGGAGCGAGTGGTATGAGCACTAAGTGAGCATTTACTATGTGCCTGTCCTCCTCGAAATATATCACCTCTATTAATTCACTTGTCTCCTCTTCAAGAGGCCCTGTGTAATCACCATGTGCATTTTTTTTTAACACAGAATGAAGACTGAGAAAGACAAACAACAGCCTAGAGTCACAGAGTGCCAGATGTGGGTTTTGAACAGCTGTGGACCTGACCTGTGTCCTGGAGAAGATTCTCCTATAGTCTAGGGATGGTGGATCCTCCCAGTGGTTGATCACCTGTAGCACTTGGGAAATGTGGGGCCATTAAGTGTGGCTTTAAAAGCTCATCTTTATAAGTAAGCACAAATATTATAGGGGGATAGCTAAAATGAGAAAGACTGACATCACAGTCACTGGTGAGGCTGTGGACCAACTGGAACTTTCAGGTCCTGCTGACATAAGGGCACTATAATATACTAGTGCCCTGCAGCTGCTGTAACAAAAGTCACAAATTGAATGACTTTAAAAATGGAAATTTAGCCGGGCGGTGGTGGCGCACGCCTTTAATCCCAGCACTCGGGAGGCAGAGGCAGGCGGATCTCTGTGAGTTCGAGGACAGCCTGGGCTACCAAGTGAGTTCCAGGAAAGGTGTAAAGCTACACAGAGAAACCCTGTCTCGAAAAAACCAAAAAAAAAAAAAAATGGAAATTTATCTCACAGGTCTGTAGGGTGGAATTCTAAGGTCAATTTGTGGGCATGGTTGGTTCTTCTGAAGGCTGGGAGAGGATCTGTTTCATGTCTCTCTCCTGGCATCTGGTACTTTTCTGGCCATCTTGTGTCACCCACCTCCAACTCTGCCTTCATCTTAACATGGCTTGCTTCCTATGTGTGTCTGTGGCTGTATTTACCCTTTTCAAAAAGACATCAGTCATATTGGTTTAGGGACATCTACTGACCCCAATGTAATGAATTACATGTGCAGTGACTATTTCCAAATCAAGAAACATTCTGAGCTACTGGGGGTGGTGGTAAGATTTTCACTATGACTTGCTGTCATTGTTTGCTGTTGTTTTTGTGGTGCTGGGGATGAAACCTAGTGCCTTGTGCATGTGACTCAAGTACTCTAGAACTGAATCACACACCCAGACCTGTTTGTTTCCTCAGGAAGGGTATCATAATGGAGTCCAGGCTGACCTCTAATCCTTGATCTTGCTGCCTGGGAATGACAGCTAGGCACCAGCACACCAAGATAACATAAATTTTGAAAGGACAGAGCACTCTGAGAAATAACAGTTTCTACTCAAACTGATGGATGCATCAGCAAGCCCTAGCCACACCACTCCCAGATGGTTACCCAATGGAAATGTGAAGCTATGTTCACCCACACATGCACAAGCATGTTCACAGTGAACACCACAAGAATGCCCCAAGCTGTAAACAATCTAGAATATTATCGGCAGGAGGCAGTGTACGGGTGTGGAATTTTATCTGATGACAGTCTGCCATAGGAACCTGAACAACACCACGTGAAAATTTCCACACACAGACAATATGTATGTGTGACTCCTAGCCAGACACAGAATATACATGTTGTATATTCTTCTGAGATAAAACCAGTCACTTCAGAGGGAAGTTTCTTAATAGACACAGGATGTTCTAAGGGGAGGTAAAACATTCCACCTTGCAGGGAAGCTCCTTAACTTCAGGAAGTAAACAACTCAAAAGCTTCAGGAAGCTCCTGAAACTAACCAGATTCACTAGGCCCCTCTCTTCCCAAGTGTATATAAGGGCTGTGGAAGACTCTCAGACACACTGAGCCGCCTGGACGAAGCAGAGTCCAGACAAGTCGCTTGGGAGAGATTCAGATCACTGAGCCGCCAGAGAGAGTTTTCAACCTGTTGACCTCCAGCTTTTGTGAGCTGTCACCATTGCTGGGGTGGGTGGGCTTTGGTGGTACAGCTGTCTTTGAGTCATTTTTGTCCCTTTAAGTAACCCCTCACCCACACGCCTGTAAGTAATCCCAGTAAGACTTACTGGTTCACCAAACTGGACTTTGGACCGCTATCTGAAGTGGGTAGATGTTTGTTTACATCTCTCCATGAACAGTGTCACACAATAGCATGTTACACTCTGTAGCCAAACAGCATGAACATGAAGAAAAGGCTAACTAACTATGGTGTGAAGGTACCTGTGACCCCAGCTACACTGGAAGCTGACGCAGGGTGACTTGGGCCTAAGAGTGAAGGTAAACCTAGGCAGCACAAACTGTCTCAAAGACTAACCACCTGCTTCAATCCCAGCCTGGTCTACACAGAGAATTCCAGGCAAGCCAGACGGAATAGTGAGACCCTGTCCAAAAAGTAACAAAGTTAAGACAGGGCTGGGAGTCCTTAGAGGAGCACTGGCCTGCATAAGACGACGCTGAGTTCCATCTTCTGCAATATGAGAAAATAATTAGGTATATCTATTGTTAATGTATTTACTCAAATAATTAAAACAAAAAGTCACTTTTAATCACAGTCACAGACAAGATTCTGGAGAAAATGAATATCCAAGACCCTAGTCCACAGCCTGTTCTGCCAAGCCTGGCACCCCAGTGCTTTGCTCTGAAGGACTCTGAAGAAGGAAAGAGTCACTGGAATGTGCTGGACAGAAGGCACATGGCTCTGCGTTCCTCTTGGCACCGCGGAGCTGAGAGCTGCTCGTTCGAGTTCCTCAGGCTAAATATAGTTCTGGGAGCCAGCGTCAGCAGCAGCCAGCTAGAAGAAGGGCTCTGGGCTGTCACATGGGATGGCTCATATGGGGACAAGGGGTGGTGGAGGGGTGCTGAGGTGCCCTGCCTCAGTTGCAGCGGTCCACACTGAACTCCCTGAGGGCTGTGTGACAGTCGTGGACTTTTGGCTTGCTGAAACTGACTAAATCCTCTTGTGAATTCCAAGAAGGAGTGTACAACCATTTGTCCTCAGGTGGGAAAGCCGAAGTGCAGAGAGGCCAGCTCACATACTCACTGGCTTGTGGTTCCGAGTCTCCTGTGAGGGCGTCTAAGCCAGAACGCCCAGGTCCTGGGAGTGACACCCAAATCATCAGGGCAGGCCCTAATCCTGTGATCAATGTCCCTTCATAAGGAGGCCGTCAGGACAGAGACGGCCACACAGAGAAGGAAGGGCAACAGGAAGGGGAAGGCGGGGATGAAGCCTGTCAGTGAGGATTCCCTACAGGTGTCTGAGGGTCATGGCCTGCTGACAGCTCCAGAGTGAGGGCAGGACACATTTCTGTTGCTTTAAGTCACTCAGCTTGTGGGAGGAAGGGACAAGGAAAGGACATGTCTTTTAGAGACACAGCCCTGGTGCCCTGCTTCCTCACGTAGCCTCTGAGTGGCACAGTCTTTCCAGGTTTGAGTTCACCCAGTGGTGAACCCCTCGAGGAGGCCAGCACCCCCACTATCAGGTTCCCAGTGGTGAACCCCTTGAGGAGGCAGGCACCCCCACTATCAGCTTCTCAGTTGGGACCATCCTCAACACAGCATTGTTTTGGAAAACATGTTGTATGCGAACAGTCACTGTGATACCCCCCCCCTCCCCCCCGACAAAAGCAACCCAAGGGGAAAGTGTTTCACTCAAAGTTCAGTGTCCAGTCCCTCACTGTGGGGAAGTCAAGGCAAGAGCCTGGAGCAGCCACCACACCGCAGTCAGGAAGCAGAGAGGCAGGGGCCGCGTCTGGCTTTGTTTCCCCTTTCTATACAGTGCAGGATCCCAGCATAGGGATGGTTTATTCCCCTTGGTAGTCACTGAGGTTTTCTTCTTCAGAGAATATCATCAAGATAGTTCCCCCTCCCACCCCGAGCTGGGCAATTAAAGGTGGTGCTCACCTTTAATCCAGCACTTGGGAGGCAGTGGCAGGAGGATCTCTGTGAGTTCAAAGTCAGCCTGGTCTACAGAATGAGTTCCAGGACAGCCAGGGCTACACAGAGAAACCCTGTCTTGAAAAAACAAAACAAAACAAAAAACAAAGTCAGTCCCTCCCAGGTGTGCCTCGAGGTGTGTCTCTGGGTGATTCCAGGTCCGGTGAAGCCGACAACACCCACTGTCATGTTCCTGGGCCCTGTGAGTAATTCCCCCTCACTCAGGTTTCTATAAGTTTCTCCACACCCAGACACCCGTGAGTAAGCCCAGTAAACGTGTTGGTTTGCAAAACCGGACTCTGGTCGAATGGCTCCTTTGGCTTCTCCTAGGTTCTCTAGCTGGAGTGAACAGACCTCTGTTTATTTCCCTAGGAAAGGTTAACAGTGCCACAGCACACAGGTGCGCAGCAGAATGGCTTCCCCGTCATCCTGCTTTCCGAATGCTTTTAACTCCCGTCACTTCTGGCCGCGCTCAGTGCCCCATCTCATGTTGAAAATCAGCGGCCCCGGAGAGCTGGAGGATTCTGACTCATGAGCCGTGCCGAGCCCTAGCGTGGCGCCTGGCGCTTAGTGAGCACTCGATAAGTACTCTTCAGGCAAATTAATGGCTAAGTCCCAGAGAAATCCTGAGGTGCCTCTGCCTTATGGTTTATTTCCCTGTTTTCCTTCAGCCTGGCTCATTCAGAAAAAAAAAAAAAAAAGCCAGAGAAGATGTAAGGAAAAAGAAAAAACCCTCAGTTTAAGAAAACAATCAACTCCATAGTTTCTGAGATAAAGATGCGGTGGATTTGACCACGAAGAGCCAAGGTTTCGCAGTGACCCTGAGGGAGGCCAAAGGCCCAGTCTATATGTGTCAACCCACTGATCCCCAACTGTTGTTCCTTTCCCCATCCACTCTCAGTCTGGATAACCAGCAGTCCGCTGTTCTGTGAAGCCTGTCAGCACCTTGGCTTCCTCGGTTCCCTCTCTTCTTCACTTCCCCTCCCCCACTGTGCGGCTTCAGTGTTGCTCACAAGGACCAGGGCAGTCCCGCCTCGGGATGTTGTCCTGGTTGTTCCACTGGACTGGGCTGTCCGTCTAGGAAGACCCATGGGCTACCCTCACCTCCGTCAGGTCTTCTCGGGAGGATTTCCACCTGACCCTTGGATAGTCTGTGACCCTTGACCGCCTCACTGCCCTTAGCTCTGTCTCACACCATCTTAAGTGCACCACACCTACAGGTTTTCTTTAATATGTGTGTGTATGCATGCTCATGTACGTGGCTGGGTGAGGGAAGCCACGGGTATCACTGATCCAGACAACTGTCCTCCTCTTTTGAGATAGGGTCTCTTACTGGTCTTGGCCTTGCCCAAGTAGGTGAGGCTAGCCCATGGATTCTCATCTCTGCCTCGATAATGCTGAGGCATGGGGCACCTTGCCTGGGAATCAGACTCAGACCCTCCTGTTATCAAGACAAGTTCTTACTGACCAAGGTTCTGAAAAGTGAAAATCGGACTGGTGTGCAGCCCGGTTCTGTCCGTGTGAGTCACACTGAGCATAAATAGTCTGTGCCCACTGTCTTCGATCTAACAGTCATGTTTCACCCACCAGAACGCCAGCTCCTCAGTGCCTGAAATGTCACCACACAGGAGGCGTTGCCAATACACACGCATACAGTAGGCATTCATAGAGTGCTGCATATAGTTGGCATTCAATGAGTGCTTGTTGGATGAATGAGTGGTTGGCAGTCCCCCAGAATCACCTGATTTGAAATGGGACAAGTATCTGTGAATGAGAAAAGGCTTAGGCCACAGATTCATCCCCGCTGTTTGTGATCATTAGTCAAGAGGTGTGAGTCTATTAACAGACAGCAAACAGTTTTACTGTTTCTTCACTGGCATTAACCAAGGGAAAGAAATGGAGTAGAAGAGGCTTATGGGGAAAAGCTCAGAGAAGAGGAAGGAGAGAAAAGAGGAGGAGAAGGAGAGCACAAGGAGGAGGGGAGAGGAAAGGGGAGAGACAGGGAATGTATATGCAAATTAACGAACAGAAGAAACACATATGGGGAATAAGACAGAGCGGGGGGGGGGGGGGGGGGGGGGGAGAGGAGGGAGGGATCCGATAAAAAGATCAAAAGGGCTACGTTTCGGGGAAGAGGGAG